>JAQGAP010001140.1:0-22536 GCA_034697805.1 Orchesella bifasciata | reverse complement strand
TTGGAGTCTTGCTCTAGTCAAAATCATGGCATCCTGAATGGTCCACAATGTGTGTTGTTGCAGTACACCAAAATGCATGATTCCACACATTATCTTTGAAATAGAATACAAAACTTAGAAGTGATAACGGTTGAATTGTAGCGTAATTAAAGTAAGATGTAATCAGAGAGGTAAGGTTTTTGGATGTAATGGCATACTCGCTGAAGCCAATGGTGATGAAGAGTAATTTGCTGGAGATCCCAATCCCAATTTAGTGCAAAAGGAACGAGACAGATGTGGTAAAAGAAGTTAACGAAATACATGAAATACGATGGAAAGCATTTAGTCTTGCGGAAACCATCGTTCTTAAATATTTTACTTTTCTCCTCTTCCTTCTTGTAAATATGGAGGTGCTCCATTATTTTATGAAAAATATGTTTTGCGGTTCAAATATTCGGACAACTATTATGCTCTAAAGATGAATGAGCACTGGTACTTTATCTTATTACGAGATCACGAGAAAGCGAAGGTGATCAAACCAGCCAACCCAATCAAATTAGGTCAGTTTTGAAAATATTGTTTTGAGTTTGAGGCACATGGATGTAAAAATAGATTAATATTAGGTAAACACGATTACCAAAAATGAAACAAATTAATTAGATTGAAAGACAAGCCCAAAACAAACTTAATAGCTATGCAATTTAATTTCCCAAACTTTCTTATGTCGAGTATCCATCGCTATAATTATTTTGTAACTTTGGTCCATTCCTTTGCTTCCAGAAACAGTAAGTCATGTCGTGGCATTTATATGCTTCTAGGTATTCTATTGACAATTTACTTGCCAATTCTAATGTTGTATGTAATGAAATGAATTACCCGTATATGCCTGGTTTATACGAATTATGAATTACTTCGATTTTCAAAAAACCTTTAGTGATTGATGATGAAGTTTTTATGTATATTCACTTCAATGGTGTTCTATGTAATATTGATTGCGATAATGAGAAAATTGAGAGATATTGTATTGCAGTAAAGTTTACTGATTTGATTTTTTGATGTAAAATTAAAAAAACAATTAGTAAACATAATTTATTAGATTTATCATACGGGTTTTCTTTTTTATAAATACAGTAAACAACATATAACAATTTGTATATGGTTAATCGGCTACATTATAAATGAGCATAGTGAAGTGAACGGACGTATGGCATATAGAATGAAATGAAAGGGAAGTAAAATCAATAAAATTATTATTCAGTATTCAGTACATGATTACCACGATAATTTATATGAACATCATAATATATTTTTTTGTATGGTCTTATTTAAAATTCATTGTCAGTCTCTTTGTATTAATGGCAAATGGAGTGATGAAGATGATGCACTGATTTTTAATTGAAAAAGTGACAAGATGCAGTTTGGTAGTGTGCCGTACTACTGCAGAGCTCTCACAATATGGAAATGCGTAATTACGCTACGTTGTTACTCTCTTCACTAGTGATCATCTTCACTTCCCCATAAGCCAACTTTTTTACGACAGTCCTCATGCATTTCAAACTTTTGACCGACCCAACAAGGCCGAGACATCCTGTTTAATGAATTGCACATTCGAGCTTCATTCGCATACACACAACGTGGTTTTGCCTCTCCATCGACGAAGAAGAGAACTTGATCCGGTTGTTTGCAGTATCCTAGAGTTCTGGTTTTCATGCATTTTCCTCTGTAGTGAATCCAGAACTTGCGAGCCTCATGGTTTGATGGATTTTCCTTTTCAAATTTGTGACATGGATTTTTATGACAGATGGGTTTGTTCTGGTAGCCGTAAACGAGCCAATAACCCTCGTCGCATGGGCCCTACAATCAAGTCACATTACAAATATTTCGATTTATAAAGGCATCCTATAACCTAATGATTTCATGTCATTCGCTTTGATTTCCTTTCATACTTGGGTATAGATGAAGTAGCACATGTCATGGTCTTTCCAATATAGTAGAGGTCTTCCACACCTTTTCTTATGCATGCAATCACAGCTTCCTACATCGGTATTGCCAATGCGATAAAACTGCATGTTTTTTCCGCAAGGTCCCTTCGTGTCTATTTTGAAACACTTTCCGGTTGGCTTATGTAGACGATAATGTTTAAAAGCTGGTCTCGTTGTGTTCACATAATTTTGGGGGCAAAGACCGACCTTACTGCAAAGACGCACACCCACATCAAGACAAAGTAACAATTAACAATGAAAATCATATAATAATTACTACTAAACCAGCTAAAGGCTTTTATTAAGTGTTATGCCTTTCGGGTGTTTTTGGTAAAATGCCACAGTTGTCAATGAAGCTGTTAATGCTTGGCTTGCCTTAAGTACGCCATGTCATGCACGGCATGGCACGTTTCCATAAGATAATACCTATATCAACTTGATCTGATTGAACTTACGGCCTTGGTCGTTGCCTGATTGGATTCCTCCGGATTGGGCTGTACGCACTAAAACACAATGTGGCAAACAACGAGAAAAGGAATAGAAGGGAGAGTGACACTGACACAGAAGAGGACCTCATCTTCAACCACTTTTTTAAAAATAAGCTCTACAATTTTACAACTAGAAAAAAAAACCTCTTGAAAAGGTTAACTAGCCAGGCTTGGACTCATGCATGCAACTAGCACGAAACCAGAAAATATTTCGGGACTACTGCCAAACAATCAAGTGTCTTCTTTGTTGTTTGTCGCTTTGCTAGTAGTATTTCAATAAAGTAGGATTAAAAAGTGTCGATCACAAGATCACAACACAGCGCTCATACCAAGCTCGGAAGTTGACTTCACACGAAAGACAACTAATAAATGCGATCGAGCAAATGAAGGGACGACGGTATGGCATCATTCATGGCATCATCATAATCATCATTTCAGCATTCAGCGTGTGTTTGCGGTTCTTTGACAAGGACGCTTTTGTGTCGTCCCTTTGTTGAACTCAACATGGATAGTTTAGCACGAGTACAAATAATGCAATGCATTATTACTCAGAAATTGAATGCACTTTTTTGAATTCTTGCCTTAGATGATAGGATGATGGTGGCAATGATGATGATGATGATATGTATTCTCCTCATAAAAAACAGTATCATTACTTAAAAAAGATTGTTTTGGCAAGAACGCATGACATTTTGTGAAAGCAATGAAAATGCTGTGGACATAATAGAGCCAAGAAGAGCTACATATACGTGTTCTCCCTATAAACGCGATGCGGAGCCAGGTTACCTATATGGACTTCAACAGGATCGATCAAAATTGTTGCGTTTGTATAATGTTTTCACTGTCAAAAGAGTTTCAAAGATGAGATGCGATGCGCGATGCGGAAAACTCTTGGCAGCATCATGGCATTCGTAGTAGTTGCTGGTAATAAGAGAGATGACAATATTGATTCCTCTGTGAATCTCATCTACTACTACGATATAGCGAGATGCACTGTATAGATGCAAAGCGGAAACCGGTTCTCGGCGAAATGAAAAGTGGTTTGTATTATGGCGATGATGATGATTATTACTTAGATTGAATGCACAAATTGTAGTAAAAAGATAAGTGATTAAAGCGTATTTTGATATTGAAAAAGCGTAATCAAAGAAGTATAAAGTCATTGTCATGTCATGATGGCGTTGGTTGATGGTATCATGTTTTAAGAGCTCTTCATAGCTCATAGTCCACGTTGTTTTGTTGCTTCTGGGTAGAAACATGATGATTACACAAATGATGTTCTAATCACGACTTTTTTATGCATAAAGAGATATATAATAGGTATCCTGTATCATCATACCAATAAATGCCTACTATTTTGTATTTCTCTTTTGTTTTTACTTGTAACTTCCTTTAAAAAAAAACTATTATAGTACACTACATCGTTGTTACATGCATACCTACATGGTTCCTTACACTTTTATCCTTGCATTACATTAGTTGAAAGCATCCATAAGTGGACAAAATGGACGCATGTAAAAAGCGTTTTTGAAGTTCCTCAAGGTAATTCTGGGTCAAGAACGTAGGCAGGTCACGTAACAATACAGAAAGAACAAGGGGAGCCCATGTACACGACTGTGTGATGCCGATGCAAGCGGTATGCAAATGATTTTTTGTTACAGTATCATTATTACATGAAAATGAAATGCGAATTTATGTAGTTTAATGAACATGCTCGACAAAAGGTGTTTTCCCCTTGAAGGAAGGAGTGGAGTGGAGTTCAAAGTGATTGTGATGCCTTTTCACCCAACTCCATGTAATTTACCATTTTTGAATTTTGACAATTTCCTGTATGAACGAGTTACTTTGAAAGTGAGTGAGAGAGAGAAGCTATAAATATAGATGTTCAACATTGTGGCGAATGAACATATTTTCAATTTTGACTTGATTCCTTTTCCTTTGCTTTCAAGTACATATCAATGAAAGTTATGAATATTTGATTTTTGATTACAATTCACAAAATCCATTATGAAATAGGTAAACAAATAAAAAGGCTTGCCTCGAGGGGGATGGGATGCACGAGAAAAAAGAGAGATTTCCTTGTAATAAATTACTTGTCTTATTTAACAAGCTGTCTTGTTCTGTTTTTGGGTGTGTGAGGAGATGTGAGCCTATGTAATTGTAATTGTGTAAAATAATGAAAACTCAAAGGATATTGTTTCGTTATAAACATTTATTGCGTACACCGTTTTGCATAATTTTGTCAAACTTGACCAAAAGTTTCGCTTTTTCGTTCAGAATATATATACATGACAAGTTCAGGTGTTTATGACATGGCGTACCTACCAACCTTTCGTTTTCATTATCAACGAACCCACATTATATAAAAAAAACAACTCCCACTACATTGTTGAAGTACATACGTTATAAAATCTTTTATCTTATCAACAAACTACTTCTACGTAACAAAGTGCTAGACTCTTTTTTCGCACTAAATATTTTATTGCGTCGTGATCTACTCAAGACGTAGACAATTGGTCAGACTAGACTATTGAGCAGGAAGACCCTTCACCTTTGTTACGAGCGAGACGTTCCCCCGCCTCACTACCGGAAATAGGTCCAAGCTTCTCTTCCCCACTTTTCAACTCATCAGCTTTCTTTTTTAAAAAGCTGTTTTCATAACCCTTCTTTATCGACTCTGGTAGCTCGCTGTTCCAATTTGAAGGGGGCTCTGTTCGCTGCTCCCAAATGTCGTTGTCGTAATGGGCTCGTAATCTCTTTTTAACTCGCTGCTTCTCACTTTCAATTACCTTGTTCTGTAAAATGAATCAGAGTTATAATGTAAAGGACATTCCAGATGGATGGACTTTTGTAAAATGTTGCATGAACAATGAAAACTTACAAGAGCTTCAATGTTATCTTTATCTTCCCAAAGAATACAATTGTCATAATCCTCCTTCCACCCGCTACAATCTGCAGACTTCCCGTCCACAAAATACTGATGAAATCGAGCCCGGAAGCTCTTGCAATCTTGATGCTCTTCCTTGTAAATGAAACATGGCTTCACCTGCAAATCAAACCGGAAGAGCAGAGAATTATTAACATTGAGATTTTATTACGTTGGCAAAATTTTCATCGTGAAATCATTATTATTGGGCTCACCATCCACGTAAACATCGGCAGTTTTCGCGTTTTCTCTGTCGATTCTGAGCTCACCGCAGGTGAGGATTCAGAGGAACTGGTGCCACCAATATTTTGTGCGATTAGATTTGATATGGATGGGGACGATGTTTCAGCAACACTTGCCATGTTGGGGGGTAGTTATGTTGTTACGGGTTGGAACTAAGCAATTACACAGTTGCAGTAAACGAATAATGACCGAAATGTAAATATATATGATGGGCTAATCCATATCAAATATTTTGTTTGTAGAATGAATGAGTAGTTCTTTTGATGCGGTTTTTTCACTGTGACTACACATGTGCATCATATGTTAAAGGGGAATCCCATTTGGATCCCGGTTCCATCGTAGGGCTAAAGTGAAGCGAAGCAACTCATGCAATGCACAAAAGTATTAAAAGATATTGCGTATGTTTAGGCATATATTCAAGCGTTCTATATGTGAACAAAGTGCAAAGGATCTTCTATTGTGCTTTGTGAACTCGTCAATCGAGTACTCAATTTGTTTTATTGAACTGTCTTGCAATTGCAATTGAAAATAATATATCAACTGAATGAATAGCACTTATCGGCATCACGCAGACAAATGTCAGCAGATCGAACTTTCAGGGGACGAAATGCAATGATTCCAGATTTTATAAACAATGCAGGTAAGTTGTGGGCATTAAATTTAGCATGTTAATGTAAATTGAATACAGCTTTTGTTGTTCAAGTCATATCTGATCCTTAAGGTCATTTGAAGATTGCATTAAGCCGTAGTTTTGGTGTTGTATTGGCCATGAACTCGTACTATTACAATAAAACAGAAATGGTTTTAAATCCTTGATTTGGGATTTGCACTTGAAGGGATTTCCATTACTTTAAATTCGCATTCTTGACATGACATTCAATATTTCAATTTACAACGTACGATTATCCAAACAAATCATGCGAAAATGGATTTTTTAAATATTTTCTCTTATCACACAGTTAATTATAATCGCCAGTCTGACAACTGACGGTGATTTCTAATGATGATCATGAGGCATCCAAAAGTTTGTTGGTTATCTTATGCATTGATATGTCAATCGAGTAGCATTGCAAAGTATATAAATCATCACATCACACATGAAAATAATTTGTGTGCACAATGATTTCAGTGGCAAAAGTCCATTTCATCAATGGGAATTCAATTGCTGACGAATGTCACGATCATGATATGATTAAAATTAGCAATGTCGGTATTACCTTATATTTGATAAGGACATTTAAGTGGAAGGATAAAAATATAAACATTTTAATGCAAAGAACAGTGTTTAATTGTGAAACGCTGGATTTTTCCTTCCCATATTGAATTGCGGATTTGTGACATGTTTCCATGTTTGGTGTAGGTATAAATAAGAGGTGGATGATGAGATACTTCAACCTTCAGTTCTTCTCCGGTAATCGTGGAATTCGTCTGAAACTCTGATAAACTTCGCAAAAATGAAATCTGCCATTTTGGTTTTATTGGCTCTTGGAGCCGTCTCCGCTTTGCCCCGCTTCAAGTCTGTCCCAGACAGGATTGTTGGTGGAAGCCAAGCCACAAAGGGCGAGTTCCCACACATTGTTCAGATCAAGAGGAACGGTGGACAATATTGTGGTGGATCCATTGTTAACGCCAACTACATTGTGACTGGTAATTTCATGAATTTTTTACGATTGTTTTGGGAACCCAGAATTTAGTGTAAAATGAACTCATTGACTTATCTAATCTAACATTTGCAGCTGCTCATTGCGCGACTGCCTCAGTAGCTGGATACACCCTGGTTGCCGGAGAACACAACTTGTAAGAAAGAGTTTTGATAATATTTTCAACGCCTGGAATTACTTAAAAGAGTTACTAACTTTGATTTACTCTATTTAGGAACTCCAACGAAGGCACTGAACAATCCCGATCCGTTTCTTCCGTTGTTCGTCATCCCCAATACAATGCGTAAGTTCCTAATTGTAAATTAGATTATTCTCACAAAGCCCCAAATTCTTCCTGATTTGTAAACCCTTGTGTGTTTTCGTAATTTACAGCAACACCCAAGCTAACGATGTTGCCGTTATGAGAGTCAGCTCCCCATTCACCCTCAACACCAACGTCCGTGCTGTTACGATTCCAAGCTCCAGCTTCAACCCAGCTTCTCAACTTACCGTTGCCGGATGGGGAACTCTTACCTCTGGAGGTAACCTTCCCACCATCTTGATGAAGGTCACTGTTCCCCTTGTCTCCACTGCCACTTGCCGCAACGCTTATGGTAGCCAGATCGTTGCTGGTATGTTGTGCGCTGGAACCGCTGGAAAGGACTCTTGCCAAGGTACGCTGCGAATAAATAAATGTTTTTCTTTCGTTTTGCATTCATCGTTTCAGCAATTAAAGGATATTTTCATCCGTTTTTAGGAGATTCTGGTGGCCCACTCATGTCCGGAAGCACTCTCGCTGGAATTGTTTCATGGGGTAAGTTAATAATTCCTTTAAAAATCCCATTTGTATCATCAACGTTTACTTTAACTGTAATTAATGGTAATTAACTTTCTGCTTTCCCTCCAGGTTACGGATGTGCTGCAGCTGGGTAATAATAATAACAAAATTTATTCAGGTGACATGATATAACATAATATATTTACAAGTGCATATTGTTTTCATTAAAAGGTACCCCGGAGTTTACGCTGACGTCGCCTACTACGGTAGCTGGATCAACGGTCAAACCCGTTAAGAACGCTCTATTATTCGCTCCAGTATTCTAAATTATGATTGAAACTAAATTGGCTATCCAAATAAAACTGTAAATAAAAAACGCAGTTTGTTACGTCTCAAGTACTACCTGATCATGACCTTGAGAGGACATTTGCTTTATTGACATTTTTTATGCAGATAAGTTTGCGCTGGTTAGACATACATCAGTCAATCCTGCCTATCAATTTATGACCTAGAGACAAAAAATTTAAACCAGGTTGTTGCGTCTCGGGCGTTGGTAGTATCATTTATCATGGCATTACAATGGAATTTGTGAGACATGCCTTTACATGAAGGTTTATAGTTTTTCAGTTTACCACAAGTCATGCGCTTTTCCGTTCATTCTTTATTACACGTTTCAATTTAACAAATTAGGTGACAACGTTGGGTGTTGGGTGAGATTCAATACACGATACATCTGTATCAGCATGGTTCATAGTTATACAAATAAAGTGTACTTTCTTATCAATACGAAGCAGTACGAGTCGAAACATACATCAATCATCATCATCACATGCGCACAGCATTACGTAACGTAACGCACCATGCAAAACTATAGCTAACAATAAGGTCATTCTTACTTTTTATTCCACACACATGATTCTACACGTGTTGGAACGTCTGCATCAGTGCATTCATTCATATTTACCAATATCGTTTGGTGGGTATACTACCCAAAAATCAGATCAATTAATCATTCTTTCCAGCAAAGTAACTTTAACTTTGATATTAATATTATACACACTATACATACTAGACCGTATTAACTTCGTTTCTTATATATCCATCCTATGTATTAAAGTGCGCTTTAAAAATCCCTTTGTAATCCCAAACAAATCCAGGTAATTAAAAATCATTTTCTATTCAAATTACCAAATACAAATTGTGTGTTGTATTGTACGTTTACTAGTTTTCAGTATTATGAGCCATGAAGTGAATTATGAAAATTAGTTGCATTCTACGTTTTCACTCTTTTTTTTTGTTGCAAGGACGGCTTTCATAAATCCAATTAAGGAAATACTTTAAATCGAGTTTGTCTACTTTTTCAAACATGATGAGAATAGTGTTGAGGAGACATGGACAAATTGTCGTAGGCACAATTCTCAGGTAACGTTGATTCGGATGGTTCTCTTCTAAATCTGTTGGTATTTGGAATACTACCTCTCATCCCACCATTTCCAATCATGTCTCCGTAGCTTTCCCCATTCTTGAGGGTGGACAAGGTAGTACTCATTGTATTCGGAGTGGTAACAGAGGATTCCGATTTTGTAGGACTTGATCTCATTTGGGATGGAGGATAATGTGTTGAGGTGGAGGTCACTGTTGTAATATTGGTGTCTGCAGGGGATACAGAGGCTGAGCTGTTGTTGTTGTAGGTAGTGACGGATGACGGAGATGTTTCTGGGGTTGGAGTGGTTACCCCATACTGCAAATATTAATTGTATAAACACACTCAAATTTACTACCAAACCATCGATTTCCTAAAAAACCTACTACGCAAGGTTAAGCTATAAAATATTTGTAAGAATATTATCGGTGCATAATTTACCCTATTGTTGTAGACAGTGGGAAGTTCGGCAGGTTTATTAGCAACGGCAGCTTTCTTCTTCTCCAAATTTTCCCCTTGTGGTGGATGCATGAGTTTCCAAAAGTATACTAAAAAGGCCGTGAGGCAGGCTACCACAACGGCTATCACAGCAATGCATACAGCAACAATGATTTTTAGGATGCGCACGTCTTTTTCCAAATCTTTGTACTTTGCTTCCAACTCTGTGCGTTGGAGCTCCAGCCAAGTTGAGTTCTGGAGTCTGATGTAACGTTCATCGTGGATGTGATCTGTATTTTATGCACATTGAAATATTGAAATCTTCACATTTTCTTCTTCAACAAAAAAATTTAGCATATCGATTAAACACCCACCTTGGCAGTCCAATTCGCAACGATTTGAATCATAGTTGTTATTTCCTGAATCACAAATGTCCTTGCAAGGCTGACAAGTGAGGTCCAGCTGCCTGCAATACTCTAGTGCTATTGCACAAAACGACAAATTGAATTGCTATTAACCTCATCACATCACTCATCATATATTTTTATCTCATCATTAATCGCAAAAGCGTGTACCTTGACATTCAAAGTCTCCACATGGTTTTGCCAGAGGCAACGAGCAGACACTCGTCTGCACGAGCACCCCAACTACCAGCAGAACCGCAGCTCTCCCCCAAATTAAACTCGACTTAACATTGTAGTAATTATTGTAGCACCTGAGCAAATCCATTACGAATGATCCATACTTTTCATTTTCAAAAAATTGTGAACACCTTTTCTTTTCGCCCTAACAAAATGATAACTAACACATAACCAAAAGAAAACTTGAGCTACAGCAGCGTTTGTGCTTTGAGCTTCTAATCGCGTAGCTCTCACTGGATTTTACGCGACATGAAGCCACGAAGCGATAATAAGACTCTAATTAACATGTTATTTCACATTAACAGTGTGTTGTACCGAACCCACAAAATTGAGCCATCCGAAATGTGTATGTGTATAATCACCGCTGGTTTTAACGTGCACTTTGCGTGGTATGGTTTATGGAGTGTCGTTACTCCAAATTTTACATTTGTGCCTCAAATGAAGAGCACAAATATGTCCTTGTTTTGGAATAACAATTGGTAGTAAAATATCATGAATACGTGAAATTAAGCGCTAGACCTGTATATCCTAAAATGTGAATGGATTTCTAGGAAATGCTTATTCCATTTAGGCATTAAGAGTTGAAAATCCATTTGAGCATATATAACATAATATAAAAGTACATGGTTATGCCTTATGCATTGTATTGCATTGCTATACATAGGTAAGCTGCTTATATGTGCTAGATCAATACAAGAAATTTTTAGCATGCACGCAAAACTACATTCATTCAGATGGAAATGAGAGATAGTACAATGATGGATATTCATGATATGCTACAAAAATCATAAAAAAAAGTGTGGGTAGAGCTATTGGCGTATCCGTGCTTTTAAACATCTGAAATGTTTGAATTGTATTGTATGCGATTGCTCGGGTAAGTATTGCAAATTATTACGCCACTGCCCCACCACCAGCTTATATGGTAGTGGACTGTTGTAATCCGTTGTAATGCATGGTAAATATTGTTGTTTATGGGATAGAGAGCTTGTATAAACATGTAGAGAAATCCTTGATTAAAATTCAACCCTTAGCTCATCATCAGAACTAGCGACCAGCACACCTGTGCAAGTCATGTACGCATAAAGAGTCAAGAGGTACATATCATGCTTGTGTGTTGTTGTGCGGCAGCCAACACGGGGTGAATTTGAATATAATGTAACATTACGCAAAATGGTATGGTATTGTTATTCCGAGCCGCTAGAAAAAATGATGAAAAGTTGCGTTCTGGTATTCTCACCTGTGTTTTCAGCCAAATGGAAAATGACATTGTTGGACTTTTGACTGTGTATGGTGTGTAGAGCTAAAACTTTGCAGTTTAGCTACTAGCTGATAATTTTTGGGTATGGGAATGTGACTACTTAGTTTTGCTACGTTCCTACTACTAGAATTATAGTTATTTCGCTGCTTGCTTCCGATGAGTTTATAAGGATAACTACACGTTGTACGGTAGTAAGTCGTTTGCATGCAAGCAGGTTTTGGATGACTCATACTTTGATCGTGCGGTGCATGTTTGCATTTTAGATAAATATTAATGCGCATGAACTTTTGTAGTTTAGATTTAAAGCTAATAATTATGCGTGAGTATCGAGAATGCACCAGCACACTGTATAAACTCTTTGAAAGAAACTGCAAAAAGGAACAGTATTTACAGACTTACGAATCGCTTCGCAAATCTCATTTACTTTATATATTTTAATTCTGTAACAGGTCTTGGATGTTTTTCTACTGAAAGAAAAGAAAGTTGAAATTACTTTTCCGTATAAATTTAACAGCTTGTAACAACTGGGAATAGAATATGCAACATAACAAGTCTGGCTGAATCCGATTAAAAATATCCATTATGATTTATGGAGGTTCTCGTTCTCTTCCCCCGTCAATTGCCTTTACAGACCAAATTACGTAATACAGTAAGTAGGCTGACATTGGCACTATCCAACTGGAATGCGTTTATAATACTACACTACATGTGTAACACAACGGAAACACTGGGGCGAGTTGATACATGTAGATTCGGCAAATGTCCACGAGCAGCTAATCAATCTGAAGGCAGATACTAAATCGTACTTAACAATTAACAATGTATTTTTTAAACTTTTAGGAGCAGCAACACTTATATTCACGAGTCAATATTGTACATCCCATGCTTTTCGAATCAGCGGCATAACATCCATGCGAACATTTATGCGAGACAACAACAGGCTGACATGAAGTCCACTGACATTTTTCGTCTGTAAAGAATAAATTGTTTTACATAAAGATGGCAATAAAAGAAAAGAGTAATTGTAGTAATAATTCGTGTCTCTTACCTAATAAGGGCACCGAATTAGATAATTCCAACAGACTTGCAACAATGAAAATAGATACGACTGCTCCGGATATGCAAAAAAGTTTCATTTGTGCCATGCTTGTATTATGTGATAGTAGTCTTTAGATCTATATGCGAGCGAACAACGAAATCAATTCCACAAAAAGGATTGCTTATAAAATAACAGTAACTTGAAAGAAGCAATTTTCTTGATGATGACTTGAGCCAAGTCTAAATAAAACTACTTTGAATTTAGCATCGATAAATACTATAGACTGAACTGGTTAAATGATTATTGGTTCATTTGTAATTTGCAGTTCCTGAATGGAATAATTAAGTTACCTATGTACATACATATTGTGGGAAACGCAACATGAGGCATATATTATTGTCAATCATTTAACAACTTTTTTATTGACTTAGGACAACAATGTTTTATTCAAACTAGTTACAAGAGAAAACAACAACAGTGAAAACAGGAAAAGTTATATAACAGAAATGATGCTCGTATCTCACTTGACTTTGTCTTGTCGCTTGTCGCCTATCAATTAAAAATACAAGGTGATAACAATATAAGCATATTAGTAGCATTACAGCACAACAATTATCATTTAGCATGAAAAACTGTTGAAATCCCGACTATACAATAGAAGATTAAAAACATTTTATGCATCCCTTAAAAATCACATCCCATCGTAAAAAACCTATTTAAACAAGAAACATGGCTTCTCATTTCTTGTTAAAAGCAATCACGGGCTGTTGCTGTTGTTGATTGGGTGTGGTCTGCTGTTGTGGCACATTGGATAACAGGAGGACATTGTTTTGAGATCCATCATGAGAAGCCGAGTTCTGTTGAGACAATCCAACTCCTCCACCACCAACGTTGAGAATCAGCGCTGGGATGTAGCTGATACCAGCTCCACCAGCTCCCAAAGGAACGATTTGTCCCAGGAGATGATTGTTGTTGAAATTCAGGTTGTTTCCTCCCAGACTAGCGAATTGCAGAGGAATCGCGTTAGAGATTTGTGAAGGCTGTTGATTTTGTTGTTGCTGCTGCTGCTGTTGCTGCTGTTCCTGGACACTATTTTCCAAATCGAGGAAAACTGGGCGGAGGGCAGCGTTAGAGTATTGCTGAGCCTGATTATTGCCCACACGATTTGGAACTTGAGTGTCGTGTCGAGCAGCTAAAGGTATGGCACCTAGAAGAGAGGCTTGGAGGGAGGTGGGGTAAGGTGATCTGTAGCCAGGTGGAGAATTATTGGTCACGTAGTGGGGGGATCCTCCAACGGAAACATAGTAGAAATAAGCTATTGGGGTAAAATCAGAAAATTAAAATTTTCAATAGGAAAAAATATTGTATTAGCCATTTACGTTTGAAGACTTACGCAAAAGATTGGATTTGGCGTTTGCATTAGCATCTTGTTGAACAGGAACTGCTACCGCGGGTTGATTATATTGAATAGGTGAAGGAGGAACCGCATCCTGATCTGGCCTGATAAACCTAAGGGGCTCACCATTTTGTTGGACAACTGCTAATCCAGCATTTGGTCCAACCCCAACTGGGATTGTGATTGAGTAGGAAGGTGAAGGCAGGTTTTGGTTGGAGTTGACGCTGTTCTCATCCTCTTGCTTCTTTTCCTCTTCATCATCGGCTGAAATCACAATGGAGTCTGAGTCTGCGTGCTCATTCTCCCCATCTTCAGAATCCTCCACTCCATGAGCACCTACTGGAGAATTTACTGGGACAGCAATGGGTTGATTATTGTCTAAAGCAGTCTTTAAAGAGGTAATGTCTTGAGGTTCACTTTTGTGCTCACCAGAAGACTCAGACTTTCCAGACAAGACAACAGCATCATCCTGATCATTGTTGTTGCCAACTTCACCAGAAACTTCTACAGTGTCCCCATCCGCATTGCTTGAGGGTGCAGCCGTAGATGGTGGAGATGGTGCTGGATCAACGGACACACTGGCAGTGGACGATTCAGCAACTTCTTCTCCAGAAGAAGTGGGCGTGGCTGTTGCAGCATCCTGCTGAATTCGGGCTAGCTCACGGTTGTAGGTCTCAAGAAACTCTGCTCGAGCTTGTTGAACTTCCGGGGTGTCCTGAACGGGCTGGGGAAGTTGGACAACGGGATGACTTGGGGGAACGTTCTCCCCATATGCTTTGTATCCGCTTGCCCCGGCGGTGTAGTCAATCTGAACAAGCTTTCCTTCGGGATCCGTGTAGGAGTAGCTGCCAGACACGCTTCCGTCAAGGTTACGCTCTTCTTGGCGTGAAGCGTCGGCTGTATTATAGGAGAAGCTGTAGGAGCATCAAAGATGTACATTTTTAGTGCTTAAATTCACGTATTTTAATCCTTAAACAAAGTGCATTTCCGCATCAATTCTTTTTCTATAACCTTAACCCGAGCTCGCAATAGCAAAATTTCGACTAATTATTATAAACTCTAATGTAATCAGAATCAATGTACGTTCCTCTTCAACGGTCTCAATCATAAACAATCACATACAATCATAAAAAAATCATGAACAGCGAGATGCCGATAGGAAGCGTAATGGATAAATTTTCGACACTTCATGCAAATTCACGTTAAAACAATAATGTTCCACTCGATAATAGTCACCACGCTGTATAGCCAAGCACATCCGCTACTTAATTGCTTGTTCCGAAAGGAAGTTGACCATCGTTTTGCTAAACAATGGAATTGCACGCTTGCGTATCATATTGATATTATGAAGCAAAAATTTCCATTCAAAAATATTAATCTTATATTATTATTATGTCTTATGTCACGTAGCTAACTATGTTCACATTTACATTGTTACTAGACTTGTCTACCCTCCTCCTCGTACACAATAATTGACAATGCAACTATAGTGTACCGTTCTGGTTGGCAGTGAAATACGGGGCAATTGACCTTCCTTCCGCTTTGGCCACATCTTTGCCACATTCTCCTCACATTTTATTTTGACGCCTCATTGCACTGCTCTTCATCTCTCACAATCATTATCAAATAATATGCATATAGTTGTGTCCCTTGAAGTCATTCAAGAATGTTGAGTCGATATACATAGTATAGTGTTAACTCATACAATAAGGAACATGACATGACATCGCATTTCGTTCTGTTCTTCACCATACCGCTCATTAAGGTGATCAGTGTATATGTAGCCTCACACACGGCTACATTCATATTTTACCTAGCTGGCATGACAAGAGCAACATTCTTCGCCAAATCACTTTAATGTTTGTACTCATCAGTCATGCATGCATTTCATGAAAAGCTAGCTAGAGCTATAGACTTTTTGATTATGATTGTGAGTTGTTGCAGTTTTTTGGGCATTTGTATATTCCATTGAAAGTCAACGAAAATCATAAGAAAGTGTGCCCATCGCAGCTAAGTACTATCATCATCGTCAAGAAAAATATGACTTTGATTTTTTCTTGTTCCCTTCTGTCAACAAATTAATAACGAATTCCTTGTCAAATGACATTCGCATATTCTTCACAAGGCAAATAAATATGATGAACCGTAAACCGCATGCACAGAATCTATGTAATCATATATCGTTTATGGCACCTTGCTAGCTAAAAATACAAATTACTCGGTATGGTTTAAGCCTTAAGCCAAGCCAGAGCCTCGACATCAATTGCCCACACTCAACATTTGCTAAGACGAGGCTCAACTAAATTGAATGCCAACAGATTAATCAAATAGTGCGTGCGTATCAAATATATTTTTACCTGTAACGGCCATCATCGCTGAGGGACATTTGTTGCACAGGAATAACTCCATCTTCCCAACCGTTTCCTTTACCGGGTTCCTGTTGTTGCTGTTGTTGAGGAACAGGGTTGTTCACCCCTTCGGACTTGGCGAGAATTGATTTCGTAAGAGGGGAATTAGCTGAGAAGACAACCTGCTGTGGACTCAGTGGTCCACAACCGGCGCAGTAAATGAATCCTCCACTATTTCCAACTTGATTCCAAGGAATAAACTGGGGAAGGACCTGCTGCTGCTGAAGCTGGTGAATGGGTCCGGCAAAGGCAGAAGGTGCGACCAACAACACCTTCAAAATAGGCACAAAAACAGTTTGATACAGAGGTGGAGGACCATACTCATTGTTATTGTTGATATGGTTGTAGTTCCCCCTGCCTAAGTAGCTCAAACAAAACACTAAGATTGCCCAGGTCCACGCTATTATCCCGATAAATTGCCGGCAACTCTTAATGAAAAAGTCAAATTCGAAGAGAGCCATTGACCCCTAGATCAATAAGGACTGAGATGCATGCATGTACATACCACAAAAATGTAACATTAACAATGGGAGGTTAGAATGAGACTGTAACACAAACAATAACAATCTAATGAACTTCATTTTCAAAGAGATGAGGCACCCTCTGTGTCGGAATCCAATTTTAATTCACACCGTCATATTATACTATCCATTATGGAAAAGCAAACAATATCGGACCGGAGGCAAATATTCTGATATATTATTTTTGGCTGCCCGAAGTAAAACTCTTTAGATGTATGATGTTCGCTCATCTTCCAACAATGGACCATGTCACGTCACAATGTATCTTTTATGCAGCACCGACAGCAAATTGATTGAAGAGCCTTAATTAGTCGTTTTATTCCTTCTTCAAAGTTTATTGTCCTCGTCTCATATGCGGAAGTATGTACAATATACAACGTTTGAGATGAGATATGTGAACTTTTCAACTTGTTTAATTCCTATACTTACAATTAATATAGTATCTATATAGGTATGTTTGTCAATTAGTCAAATAGTCAAATACAAACTTCCGATAAAAGGAAGTCCCTATTAAGACACAACAAAGATCCACAAAATGGGATTACTAATTTCACTGTCGAAAAAATTTCGACAGCTCTACAGAACGGATTCATGTAGTTAGAAATTTAAATCATGACATGTTTGGACTATCTCAACAAAAATTAATACACAGCGTTTGCTGTCTGTATACAGAAACTGCCTCGACCGGCCAGTTAGTCAGAACTAAACTGATGAGGAGAAATCAAAGAAACGCAATTTTGATATAGTAGAGTTACTGCAAAGTATATATTGAATTGCCACTAAAAACTGTGTTAGTAGGGTGGGCCGACTGTTGTGGGCTACTTAGCACATGTTACACGATACGGTATTTTAGAGATGCACATCTTCACACAAAGACTTTTTCTCATACGAAAAGAAAAGATAATAATGATAGGAGTGCATGCGCAGGTGGTAACGGAAGACTGTTTTCTTTAAGGAAGATGAAGATGTATGCATGTACGAAAATTATCGTTTGAAGTTCACATAGACAGTGAACATTTTCAACAGCTTATTCACTGCACATTTTATTCCTCAAGAAGTGAACACTATACCATCTAGGTAGTGGTTTATAGTATGTATTTACATGCATTTTCTATTTCTGCGGCGTTGCCACTAAAAAGGTAAATGTGAATTTGGTTGCAATGTCACCTACAGATGAGAACCAAGCTGTTAATGGGATATTATATGGTATGATAAACATCCAAATAATATAACAGTTTAGTGTGTATTCTCTATTCACTCCTAATGAAAAACTAGGAAGAGAGATTCAGCGATTGTTGGAGCAATGCAGATGCTACCCATAATATCATCATATATTATCATGTTCAGCAGTTGTTTCCTTCCTATAATGCGAGTAGTGCGCAACGCTATATAGTACACAAGTAGGATGAAGGAGCTTCACGAACTTCTTCTGGTGTGTGTGCTTAGCGAGCGCGGACTGCGGTATAGGTATATTATGTGTGCATCAAGGAAACTCATTTTGCCTTAATTTTACTTTGCAAACCTTGGACAAAGCCAAGGTAAGGTTTCTTCTTAGGCAATCGCAAAAATATTTTTCTGCAGTGTGTCATGTCACAGTATACTATATAGATATAATACTTTTGGTCATTTTTTGGTAAACAACCAGGCCTTGCAAATCATGAAAATGTAACCTTTGAGTCTTTTTTAACCATCAGCATCGTTATGATGTGCTTAAGCTCGATATGACTGAAATGCTCAGAGCGTTGCCTTTAGATAATGTGGGTTCTTTTTCAGTATTTCATCATCTTGATAAGTAATCATTTCAACTCATGCAGATCCATATCTTTGTGTTTTGTAAACTAACACTAGATTTTCCTTAAAGATAATTTAATAAACGATGAGTTTTCCCACTTTAACACTTCATAATGGCGTGCATGGGTGAATTGTCAAATTTAAATGGATGGATTGTTTTTGTCTCTCAGAATACCTTCATTTAGTACAGCTGCCCATTCCAGTTTTGTTTTTGTAGCGGTACTGCTATATACTCACGTAGATTTCACCTTACAAAATGTTTTTGGAGTTATTGTTTTATTTTTTCATTGTAAAAGGTTGAATGACAATGTTCAACGGAACATGTTTCAGTTCTGAATCCAAATCTTTTATTCCAATTCCATTATTGCCAGCAGCGTTACCGAAATAGCCTTCAAATTGACTTTTATGCACTATATACCAAAGTAAGTAATTCTTTCTTCATTTGCATCATTTCTAGATCTCTACTTCCACCAATTCCAAGTTATACCCAATCCATTTCCTTCCTAACAATACAGACCAGTATATGATTATTACTTCGCAGGAGCTCTCTTTGTTGAATTTTCTGCAGTCCTGCATTGTTATTATATTACATCGTTACGCAATATACTCAAAAAATAAATGGACAAGCTCGTCGGCCATGAAAACTCTGAAGCTGTTTGTCAACAAAGCAAAAGGTTTGAAGGAGATCTCGATAATTACTTTTGTCTGAAATTTATGCAACAGCGAGACAAACTACACAGTCGACAGTTCATCTGAACTGATGATTATGATGATACATGATGCAATCCATTAAATCTTCAACAATTAGATTTAAACTTAATTAGCAAGAATCTTATAAATGAAAGAACCTTACCGATACAATTAGGAAGCCCATGATTCAAATCCAAGTTGTCCTATGTGAAAATGGTTAAAAAGGATTTTTTATACAGAACTATACAGGTAGGCAAACTTAAAACACAGAAAGTAATTTTCTTGAAGCTTATTCCAGGCCGTCTTTGTTCGGTGGGCCACGAGAGACTGGACTGGTCCGCTTCCAAATGAAACTAGTCTTCCAATTTTAAAAATAAAAGCCGAATATCATCCTCTTGATCAACATCATCATGAATCATGATCATCTTCACTCTATTATAGGTGCATATGCTTCGGATTACTTATTCCGCACCACCAAACATAATATATTGAATCATTCCCGTCATCATGATGAGGAAGATGCGCTGTAGCAAAAATCTTGTTACTTTGTTCAACAGGCAAATCTATGTACCGCCACCACACATCTTTTATTATCGGTTAGTCATATTTTTTCATTGAAGGAAGATGCTCTAATGGAATAATAACAATAAGCTTTGGCGAGCGTGTGTGTGTGTTTGGAGCAGCAGGTACCAGTTTACAAAAAAAACAGATGCCAAGTTATTATGTACGGGTACAAGAAAATGTAATGCTATTCTTGTGTCTTGTCCAAATAATCCGAATTATGTAATATCATCTTCGTCATCATCATCAGCATCACATCACGACACATGAAATGCAAAAGGGAATGAATGTAATGAAAAAAGGAGTTGATGATGATGAAGACGAGACTTTTTGTATCCCTTACGCCTTACTGCGCCGTTCCCATCCCGTCTTCTTCATTGAATTTCGAATATTTGCATTGTCAATTGTGTTTGATGATGATGGTGGTGATGATTACTAATAATATTGATGGAACGTTGCACCCAAGTCGATGTCGAGTTTTATTAGTTGTCATAAAAAATCCGAGATTCCACTTGTCATCCTCATCATCATCAAGACGAAAGCAAAAGCAAGCCAAGCCACTCCAATGTTTAATCAATTGGTTGAGTATGTTGGATTTGAGGATGCATGCGTGTCAAATGAGATGAGAGAAATGTAATGCATTTCAAAAAGTTCGCTGGCCTTTTTTCTAATGCGCTTATTTTTGTCGTTTATTGCTGCCAACTTGCAGCTTAACTAAGAATAAAAGCAAACTCTTGTAGTAAACAGGCCAGCTTTTAAAAGTTGAAAGCAAAATACCCAAGTTTTTCTTATAGGATAAAAATGAATCCAAATTCAAAAGGTAGTTTTTTTTGCACACTTGAGTTAAACTGGTATTATAAATAGCATCCATAAATTACATTTTATTTTTACTTCCATCTACGTAAGAAGTAGAGACACGAAGCCATCGGCTAGACTGCTGCTCCAGCATGTAAATTTTCCAAACCAAGACTTTGCATGATTGGTCCTGAGCTGATCTGCAATTAATCATTAACTTCATTTATTTGCCTCGAACCAATCGTTTTTTATCAATGCATGCATGGCAAGGCCGGTTACTATTCTTCCAGCAAAAAAAAATCTTTCTATGACTGCTTCCACTTCGCATTCGCAAAATTGAAGATGAGCACAACATGTTTTTTTTTCTGAAGCGAATCATCATCCTTAAATTCTTTTATGGGAGTGGAGAAAGAGAAGAACAACAAGGCTGAATAAATTGCATTCTAGAAAACAATCATTTACAACTTACAACCCATTTATTCGGAACTGGAATACTGGATTAGTCAATCTTACTGGATAGTTGCAAGGTAGAAAGGAAAGAATGTGTTTAAGGTCAATTGGCTATTAAGTATTGTATATCCTATTGTTTGCCATGTTATGAAAATGATTATCCAGCAATCAATGCAATGAATGGCATCAAGAAACCTTTCAAAATACCCAGTATGAAAATTTCTCTGCAAAAACTAGACGAGTTTAGTAGGTTGAAGGTAACGAGTCAGCCTTGTGTCTTGTGCATGTTCACCCGAAAGCAAAATCAAGTATTATGTGATTATTGTTACATCACGAAAAATAATAATACAGATTACAACTGGGCAAGTAAATAAATATCAGGGTAGAGATCAGAGCGTATTTAGCCTCAGACCGCAGATATCAAAGATTTGGGCAGGCAATAATGCAATAAGATTGTGAAGACTCAGGTGTCCAATAATAATAGGGCTACGGCTACAAAGATTTTATCCAGAAGAAGAGAAGATGACGGGAATTCTCGGAAAAAATAGGTAGGTACGATATATGCAGTATCTAATTCAAATGAAAAAATCAAGATGAGCGTAGGACATCTTGAATTTTCCATGCTGGCTTGTCATTGTCATTCATTTGGTCATGCTGAATACTTATTTGGATTATGATGATGACTATCTATGATGAGTATATTTACGAGTTTATCGTATATTGTTTAAAGAATTTGATACTTTTTTGGCCCACCTTTCATTTTCATGTGCTCATACTCACCACATCATTGTTCTTAATGGGATGAAGATGAAGAAACCCCATATTGTTCTTGTCCAAACGAGCGTGGTATATTTTATATGCATATAAAGTGAGTGGTGAACTGACGGACGAGTCCCATTTCTCCAAGTTCAACAGGGTGAGTGAGACATACATACATAGTATTCAATAATAGTCAGTCTGGGTCTGATAGGTACATAGTCCGAATTATGTAAGTCCCAGTCAACATTGATTGCCCGCATGGCATAATCGTTGTTACTTTTGAGCAACATTCTCTGAATATCAAAAATGGTAAATTTGGAGCATCGAAAG
>JAQGAP010001139.1:0-22546 GCA_034697805.1 Orchesella bifasciata | reverse complement strand
AACCGTTCTGCGGTGGTGATTCTCAGCGATCACGGCTACAAACTGGGAGAGCTTCTGGAGACGAAACAGGGGCTACTTGAGAACAGAATGTTTATCACTCTGGAAATCTTCTGGAGAGACGGATTTAATTTGAGGTAAGGAGTTTCTAGATATTCACTCGTCGTGAAATTCCTTGAACCGTTGTACCCATCTAAAAATCATGAAAACTCCGTATCAAAGGTTGTCATCGTAGCTTTTCATAAATATCAAACATTTCGCTTGAAAAAAAATAAATTGAAAAACAAAATGTGGCGCAATTCTCAACCAAAATAAATTGACTTTAACACTACATTTTAAAGTGTTTTCCATCTAAGTATTTCTTTCGTTTCGTTCAGTCAAACCAACTTGCAATGTTTAAAGACATTCTAATAATAAGCCTTAGCTTGCTTGCTAGTACAGTAAAATCGAATTCCATAATATTTAAACTGTAATCTCGGAGTTCAGATTATAACAGAATGTCCTAAACTTTCAAAACCTCAATCAAGAGGAGATTGGCCAGGGGTAAAGGAAGACATGAGCTAAAGTGAAGGTATTTTTAAACTACCGGCTGAGAGGAAAGGTTTAGGCATGACTTAGGAAAAGGATAGGGAGTTTGTTGTGCATGAAATGTACTTTTACTTTACCATTCCTTCAAAATATGTTATAGAGGTAGGAGAAGAGTAGGAGCAGTAGCTAAATATTATTATTATTTTGAAAGCTCAGATTGAGCTATAATATTGAATATTAATTATTGGATAAGCTGAGAGGAGAGAAGAAGCAATAGTTTTAATTGTTGTGTGGAGATTTGACGTGGAGAGTTTGACATAATAAAAAGTAGGTAGTAGCAAAGACTACCTAAAACTTGATAGAGAAAGTATTGTGTAATAATCTGTCTCTTCTGTCGGCGAATCTTCTGATTACGATCATCAGGTGTGTGTTGTGAATGAGTGAAGTGAATGAGAGTAACTGAGCGAATTAAGAGTGAAGATGAGTATGAGTAATTGCACAGTCAAGCCAAGATTTGACTGACACAAGTGCAAGTTGCATAACCATAAGCATTACCTGTATACGGCTGCCCCATGAATCCAATTGGATTATCTATTATCTTCCTCACATGATCCTATTTAAATGTACGCATGTAAACATATCATTGCATCTTTAGTTCTGATAACTCAATCTAGTTCTCATAACTCATTACAGTTCTGATAATCAATACATCGTTTTTTAAAATATTACTTTTAATGTTTTACTGTCATGTAAGTCAAAATATAGTTTCACGGAAACCAGGTTTTCTTAACTATAAGTATCAAGTGATGTCTTCTGTCAATAGTTTAAAAAATTGAAAAAATTATTAATACATTCGTCATTTTAAGGTTAGCCACAAAATCTTATAAACCGTTTGGTATAAAAGGACATAAAAATTGTGATTTATTTAAATAGCAGTTAAAACCTGGAACGTACAAGGCTCTGGTTTTGAATTTTACGCGTGGCTAATATGGATTATGTCGCATAATAGGGCTACTCGTTCCTGTTTTTGTAGAACAAAGATTTATGTTTGAACCTTTGGAGAAGGAGGAGCTAGGCTCATGGGTCTTAAACTATACATGGCACGGTGGTGGTGACAGTTGGACTCGGAAGGAAAAATAAGGAGTACACTTTGTAACCGACAGGCGACAAAAAATAAACCTGAGTAGTAATGACTTAATGACAATTTCAAATGTAATGACAATTTCAAACTCACGCTAAAGAGAACACACGCTGTTGACCTCTAAGGTCTAACGGAAAAGATAAGAGTACTCAAACACTGACATTTTTCTCGCCAATCGGACTCTAAAGGGCACATAGCTTTTTATAAATCAGACGTTTAAGAGTAATTTAACCATTCTAAAGGAGAACAGAATACCTTCAAAGAACTCAAAAAATGGTATAAATTATTCTTTTTTGAATGAATCTACGTTATACGACATATAATTGAGTTTGCAAGGCAAAAATAGATTTAAAATGCATTTACCCGTTAGTCGGAAGCTAGAATTATATAAAGGTCAAGGAGTACACTTGGAAAAATTAACAAATACCAGGAGTACACTTGTAAGGTTTAAAACCCTTGGCTAGGCTCCGCACTTCTGATCATGTGAAATTGAGAAAACAAGTCTGCACATGAGCGTGTGGAGCATATTGCAAGCACGGCTCTCTACTTTCTTGAGCATCTCGCCGAAGGAGCGTTTCGTGCGTATATATTTTTCTGAGAATTGAACTTTTTGTAATAAAATATTATAAAAACCGAACCCTGCTTATCAGCGTAACAGAGAACTTAATTTAATTATTCATTTAAGAAAGGGTCATTCTCTGATTTGTTCTGCTGACCTTATCTAGCGGTACGAATTTTGGGTCATTTGGAGCAGAAATTAAAGGTGTGCATTTGGGAAAATTTCAGGGCCTGGCCTACGCCCGTAACGATTTCAACCAGACGCCAGCCGCCCGCCTGCTCATTTTTGGAATTCCGCCTGGCATGGCTTGCAGGCGCCTGCAATGAGGCAGAAAAATAATCGGACCAACAAATAATAGAAATCCACCGATATTTTTAACCGAAAACGTAACAGAAGAATTCTGTGATTTCTGGAAGAAAAAAATTACTTTTTAATTGAAACATGTAACATTGTATTAGAAACCTGCAATATTAAAAATTTATCACAAAATTACATAAAATCTGTAGTCTAATATTTGTGCTCAAAGACGAGCCGAATACTACTACAGTTTTTTACCCCTAATGACCGTGTTAATTCAATGACTCTGCAAAACTGTTGGTGTTAACCTTCGCAGTCTATTTCTTTCAAAGCAACTACAGAATGAATTTTCTGAAATAGTCGTTAGATAGACAAGAAAAACAGCAAGTAAGCAACTTCAGCTTTGTAACTTTATCCCTGCCCTTCCCCAGTCACTATTGCATCAGACTCCACTGTACATGCACTACAGCATATCGATGAACAGCTTTCACAGTTTGTTGTTGAGGGAGGTTGATTCCATATAGGACTGATCAGTATTCTCAAACTGTTTAGTTTAAGATTTCGTTAACTTAAGCTGCTTAGCTGGAAGATTATCTTTATTTGCTCCGCCTCTGAAGGCTCATATATACCCGTAACCGAATGATAAGACAACCACGTCTTGATAGGAACTTTCATCTGGATGTCAAATGTTTATATTCCTTTGGAGATGACAGTAAATAAAGTAAAAATTTGATCTAAATACACACAGATGGACAAATTAAAATGAACTTCTGGTTGCGTCATGTTTGAATGTCTCTGAGGCTTTGTTGAAGGAATTTCATTGAACCAAAACATGTTATCCAGTTAGAGTAAAGTCTGGTGCATCCGCTCATGCAAAAAAAATTATGAATTTATGTGGTCATTTGGAGGGGAGTTCCCCCTTTTTTAAAATTTAACGGAACATGCTGGACAAAAATAAATGAACTTTTTACAAAATGGTAAGTACAGTAGCTTAAACGTGAAGGTTTGTATTATGTTAATGTAACATTAGCCTGGAAAGTGTTATATAACTGTTTTTCAACAACCTTGTATGCATACTTTTGGAATTGTGAAGAGTAGGAAGACAGGGATGAGGGTGCATACCAAGCCATGTAGGCAACAGCTTGAAATCGCACTGGGTAATGAAATTCCAGAGTTTTTAAAGCTTATATGGTATAAAACGTTATAGAGAACATAATAAAGACACAATTTTGTAAAAACACACCGAATCAAAGTTGCAGCCTCAAGAAAACGCTCAAATTGGCAACTCCCGCATCAAACTTTGAAGGGGTTGCATTCTTGTTTTGGCCATTGTATTCGAAATAGTGAAGGTAGAATAGCCATCATTGGCTTAGAAAGTGGCCACATAATGGGTTTTTCAATATCCAGACCACGCAACTACTAAGCAGCTTCATATGTGTGAGGCTTGAGTTCACCCCTTTTACCCCTCAGATAATAAATAACGGTATAGTGCTATAACTTGTGATACAGAACGATTTATGCAGTGGACCCGTAATTTTCATACTGTTTGAAATTAGTTTTAGCTGCTTGTCAGGCAAAGCAAACCTCATTTAACTGCACCTGTGGCCTAACTTACAACATAAAATGGTGTAAAAATATGTTTATGTGAAGCTACTGAGCGTTTTACAAACTTATATGTACATATAAATTTGAGCAACGATGAGTAATACTTTTTGAATACAGTTTTTTTCAAAATCGCAATCTTCGAATGAATTGAGTATGATTCTTTTATAAGTCGGATGCCTTTCTTCCAGAAATCGCAGTTTTCGGTGCTTACGGTTTCTATTAATTTTATCGGTCGTTTTCGGTTAAACAATCGCAGCGTTAAATGCATGCCCTGCAATGACCACATTTTTAAATGGCATGCATTTAACGCTGTGCTGTATAATAAAAATAAGCCTCATACCAAAATAAGAAATGCGCCTCATGATACATTTGTTCCTTTTGTAGGATTGATAGCCTCATATTTAAATGAATCTGTAACATTTTATTGGCACGAGAGCGTTTCAAACTTACTACTGTGCTTAAAATCACTTGAAGTAACTGCAATACTCAATCTTAACTGCCACGAACGAGCCTTAGATCGTTTATCTATCGCTACCTTTGGAAGTTTAGCAAAATTGGACCTTATACGCCCTCTGAAGTCTAAGTCAACGGTAGTCAGACACTCTGGTTAAATATTCCATGCATTCATATGCTTTAAAAAGATCAAGTGACACTGTTCCATAAACGGTTACAAATTCTATTAAAAGGAACAATATTTCCTATTAAAGGTACAGAAGTATCATGAGGCAGATTTCTATTTTTCCATGTATGGTTTATATTTGTCCCGTAAATTATTAAAAGCGACAATTTAAATATATCTGGACAATTTTGAAGAACGTATTCCAACAGATCATCAGTTTCGTTACGTTGTTGTGTAAAGTTGGTCGCATTTTTTAGCACCACTAAATCTTAAAAGGTAATCATGGAGCCCCTCCGTGAAACAGACTTCATGCTAAGCGATTTTCTCTTAAAATTGATGAAATATACAACGAAAATAGCCAGCTTTCTTGGATTTTGCCCCATAAAAGTGGATCCGATAAAAAGAAAGTTTGTAATTCATAACTTGAGTTGGGCAAGAGCCGTGCAGAACTGGCTCTGGAGCTTAGCGTACGCTGTGGTGGTATTGCCAACTCACATCTACGAAGTTCACTAGCGAAGCAAAGACCTCCAGAGTCTCCGAAGCAATCGAACCATTACCTGCTGGTTTGCACCATCCTCTGTGCATTTACAAGCCTTTTCCTTGCAATTTCATCGCTGAAGCCGCTTGCATTTTGTCAGATTTTTAACGGGTTGTACAAGTTTCCTGTAAAGTTTGCAGGTAAAATTTAAAAACATGCATTTTCTAATTTAAACTTTAACATGTCTGTTGACCACTCTAATATTTTGCTATTACTTATTTAAAAATAGCTAAATATATTTCCACAATTGACCCAAAAAGAGAAAAGAGAAGGATGCAGATTTTGGAGCTACTTCTTTGGGCCATTAGGCTCTTTTCCTTTGTGACTACACTCACGCTCCACTGTATAACTCATCCTACTTCCTCTGTTTACCCTGCGTATAGAGTGCCTTCCCAATTCCTCTCTCTTCCGGTTTATCTAATATACTGCACATGGTTCTGCGTATCGGCCTACTGCTATGTTGCTAACGTTAACATGGGTTGTGCCAACCTGCTCTTTGCTGTCTACACACTCTTTCCCAATATTAAAAAAGAGTTAAGACTTGGACGCCGTGAATACCGAACAAGAAACCTTCTGAGACAACCTTACCACCTTGTGGTGGTTTATAAAAGTCTACTGATTTGGCAGAAAGTAATTAATGTTGAGATGGGATTCATTTTGGTCCCGGCTCAAATATTCGTAACCCAGGCAATACTTTATTTTGGAGGATTTTGAATATTTTGTATTTTCATTTTGTATTTGGAATAGAGTTATTTTGCCCAACTCTGAGAATAAACCTGTACTTTCTCGTTCTTGTTCAGTTGTGTTGTATTGTAGTAACTGATTAGTGAGTCTAACAACGAAATATTAATCTACTCCTCCATTTTACATTGTATTTTGACTTTAAAATTGTAATTTGACGGAAATCGAGACCAAAATAAAAGCCACGTAAGTGGACTAGGAAACGTAGCTGAACGCCCTAATGAACGACATTTTATGCGTTTATGAATGACATTTCATACGTTTATGATCATTTAATGCGATTATGATCATTTCGTGCATTATTTATCTAAACAATGGGATTTTTCGAATTTTCGCGCTTAAAACTCTATGAATTTGAAAATTTAAATTAAAACTACTTTGACCATTCGATTCAGCATGTCAAACTACCCCTAATTACTGATTTTCAGCCAGATCGAATGACTTTTTGTATTTGCGCGCGCATAACTTTCAAAGCGCGTTCGATTTGGCTGAAAGTTATTCCCAGAGGTCCCCTTGGGGAGTACTACCTATGTGCCAAATTTGGTCCAAATCGGTCAATGTATGTGGACAGGAGAGTGCGCACGGACGGACAGACAGACAGACAGACAGACAACTCAGTAAAATTATAACTTGCTGAATGCTTCAGCTACGTAATAATTAGGAAACATTTCAATACACCGAAGTTGATGGAGTAGGAATGGAGGTCAAAGGAATGAGTAGAGACCAGGAGCGGAATGTGGGATGAGTAAGTCACCAGCAACTTCTCCAATGTTGTCGCCAGAGGTAAAAATCACCAATAGTCCATTTTAAAGACATTTCCAAACCTGCAGCTTCATTCCATACCTTTCACCAAATTGCTTATTTTATTGTTTAATTACGACTTACACAGAATTGAGACGGAATCTTTAGCAAACTGCCCCCTGAAGACTTCCGGTCAGCTGTCAACATGTGTCCAGAATGGAATCGGTTGATGACACCAAAAAAGAATGCTGTTCTTTTTCCAAAGGTAACTAAAGCTTTGTTGTTGAAGTTAGAAAATGTTGCTCTTCATATTATATTGTTGGAATTTCTCTAATCGTCTTTTTTATCAATTCAGGTTCTTCCTTTGTTGGCTAAATATCTACCTGCAGAAACGATTTTGGAGTGCCGTCAAGTCAGCGAAGATGTCAAAAATGTGACCGACCAGCTTTTGACAAACACTTCCGGGTTTGGATCATCATCCTCTCCAACTCCTCCTTTGGAACTGGAGCTGTCAAGTGCATACGTCCTCACCGGTTACAGGAAGATTTGCAAGTTCATGAGAATTATTGGAATCACGTCCGTTTCCAGAAGAGAGTCCACTCATTGGGGGTTCAGCCTCCATACGCGGATTGTTGGCAGAAACGGAACAACAGGAAGAGCGACGGGTTGAAGCTGTGAAGCAAGTGCTTTATCGCTATGGTCATCATGTGCGAAGCTGCAACTCTCTGAACCTGACGGATTCCTTCAGCCTGCAAACATAAATTGGCATGCTTCAGTTCTGGCACTTGTTCCCAACATACAATCACTGGAAATTAGTGGCTGGTTGTACGGTTTGTGGGATGACGACATGAGAGACGCTAACCTGCCAAATCTGGACAAACTGGAGGAGCTCAAATTTCCTTGTCTTGAATTTATTGACAAGGAGACTTTTATTTCCCTATTCGTCTTTGGTTTTCTGGAGAAGTATGGTCACCAATTGAAGACCTTATCTATCGGAACATTTCCTGAAGAAGTGAAAAATTGGGATTCTTTTGAGTCCCGTGTGCCAAACCTCAAACGGATTGAAATGGATGAATTTGATCCCGAGGTGTTGACCACGTTAGCCAGTTCGAAGTTGGCATTGGAAGAAATTTGTATTGAAACAAGATTCAGCGTAAGTATTTCGGAGTTGCTGGCAGTCGTGAATAATTTTGCGGGTACGTTGGTCATTCTGGAGATATTGTGTCAAGGTTGGAGATCCGAACTGTGTTCGAGAAATGATTCCGTTACCGAAGCTGAACAAGTTAACTATACCACTCGATCCTAAAATGGAGTGGATTTTGGATTTCCTTGGGCGTAGCTGCAAGCAATTGAAGGAGATTTATTTGAAAGAATATGATGGTTATCAGAGTACTGGCATCGGCGAGGAATTGACTGGTATTTTGGGGTTATACGTGAGACATTTGTTTTGTATACTGCCAGTTTTGAGCAAGGTTGTGATTCTTTCAAGATGGCAGGAGAGCAGGACCATAGTAATTTATCGAAAAGGTGGAATTTAATTTGGGGGACTGGGAAACTGGGATCAACGTACTATTAGTTTAATAAAACATTGAATTTGGATTAATTTTGCTTTAATATAATAGTAACTTTGAGGTAAGGGTTGTTTTTCAAAAAGGTGCTATGTAATATTGGAGTAGGTTAATACTTATCGTTAGTTTATATATTTCGGTTTAGATTTCATTGTAAATTGGTGGGAAAATGTCATGTTCTTGTAATAAACTGTAAGTTTGACATTTACTATCATTTCATGAATAAAATTTAAATTGCATGGGTTCTTTATCAAATTGCAATAATTTTTGGTACGGCCTGACAAGGCTCAGGTGGAGAAGAATTCAGGTTGGGAATATGCCTTTGCTGCTCAGCTTAACAAGACAGAGCCTCAGATTACGGCAGAGATTGAACTGCTTTTGCAGTTAAGGTTCAAGAGAACTGGTCAATTAACTGAGCTTGAAACTGAAATTGGCGATATTTGCTAAGTTGACGAGGTAAAACAATAACCCACTCAGACTATCTTATCTCATCAAGGATTTTATGTTATCAATGAAACCCTCTTTAAAACGCATGTAAGGCGCCATCCACATCAAACGTAACGCTAAAATCGGCGATTTTTAGACCACCCACCCGCCCCTGTCACGCTTGCGTCATGCTGACCAAAACCGACCCACCCACCCTCTGTCACGTCACACTCCTACAATTGGGCAAGGTTTCAGTACGAAATACGTTTATATATACAAACATATACGTATAAGTCAAAACAAACTTTATAGAATACGTTTCTTTATCCATTATTTGTCCACAAATATTGTACAAATTTAAATTTTGACGATCTAACGTCACGATAAAACTAGTAAATTCTACGATTTTAAGGAAATTTTCAAACCGTCACGGTTGGCTCAGACCACCCACCCACCCCTGTCACGCTTTGTCACGCAGGTCTGAACACCACCCACCCACCCCTCCTGCGTTGCGTTTGATGTGGATGGCGCCTAATTAAATAAAACTAATCAAATTAAAGAATATTTACAACATTCATGATATAATTGAGGTCCAAAATTAATTCGTTTACACTTGAATATCTGTTTTTCACAATACAAAAAGGTATAAACACCGTTTTAATGATCACTTTTACATACAAGATGGTGGGCTTTTGCTTTAAGTCTAACATTTCAGTAATAATTTGACAAAGAAAAAAACGCTAATCAACGAGTTACAAAAAGATTATCAACAACATCTTGAGTACCTTTACGTCAGAAAACTTAACTTTGAAAACCACTACTCATGTGCTTCAGCGTTTCTTAGCACCTCTAAAGTACGGTTCTCCACCTTTTTCTTCCGTATCAATGCAACTGAAAGTGGAGTTTCCTGTTTTTTATTGATGGCGTTGACATTAGTACCGTGTTCAACAAGTATTTGCACACTGGAATGGATGCTATTGCTTAAATAGTGAAAAGGAGAGAACGAAAGATGAAGAGGGGTGTCGTCGTTTTGATCCTTTGCATTAACATCACCTCCTTTTGAAATGAAATACCTCAATGCACTTAAATTGTGGTAGTACGCAGCCATATGAAGAACAGTCCGATTGTCTTGACCTCGCTGGTTGAAGTCAGCACCGTAGTGAACAAGTGCTGCCAACAAACGCAAGCTCCTTCCCATCAATACAGCCGTTATCAGCACAGAATTATCCATGGAATTTTTCGCATTAAAATCTACATTTGAATTAGCGAAAAGTTGCAGAGTTGAGTCCATCACTTCAAAAAAAGACACTGCATAGTGTAATGATGTTTGACATCCATTATTTATAGCATGAAATATTTTAGAATCTCCTCTTCCTCTTGTGGTGTAATGGTTGCTGCACACCTATGCAGAATAGTTTGAGAATCCGGAGTGACAGCATGAACATCTACGCCAAGGCTGATGAGGTAAATACATAAATCCACGTGGATGCTTTCAACCAGCAAAGGAGAAACCCACTGTGTATCTTCTCCTTTATAGATTAATGTATTGTCGTCCTCTAACAAGAGCCTAATTATGTTTTCTCGATCGCTGACTTGATCAGGATACTCTTGAGATCCGTAAACACAATAAGCAAGTAAATTTCTCATGTTTGATTGTCTTAGCTTAGCTTTGAATGCTTCCTTATTGAATAAATAGTGGAAGACCGAGTAGCTTCCTCTTAACGCTGCAACATGAAGAAGTGAGATAGTATTTATGCGGCGATGGTATTTATTTTCAATTTCAATGTCAACGATTTGTTTTTTGGTTTCCCTAACAAACTCCTCCAGCACGATTTCAATAATTGGTACCTCTGCATACTTGACTGCTAGTACCACTAGATCCTCCGATCGAAATATCTTCTGTTCAATCCCAAGTGGCAAAGCTAATTTGAGGAGGTGGAAATGATTTCCAACTACACAAGCGTGGATCCATTTGACCCTAAAGTCATCTGGCATACTAATTTTTAAAGAATTTGATATCGAACTTTGATTTATGCTTGAAATATCGTTCAGAAATCTGAAAACTGTGGAATTTTCAAAACTGAATGATGCAATAATGGAGAAAAAGCCATGTTCATAATCTTCCTCAAAACATATTACAGCATTTTGAATTTTGAAGCAGTCGCAGTTCCGAAAAATTTCTTCCTGGAGTTCAGATGCATTTACAAAGTGGTTTGGTTGTTTTGATGCTACCAAATCTGCAATGAAATACCAGGCAATGATTTTATGCACGAACACCACTGATCCTTCATTGTACTTCAGAACTCCATATTTAGAATATTTTTCTAATTTGGTTACTTCATTGGTTTTCACAAACTTTGGGTAAAGCATTTTAACAGCTGCAAATTGCAGCTGCAGTCTTTCGTCTTCTTCACACCCAAGAAAGTTAAGCAACATGGCAATCACGTCTGTTGTTTGAACTGATTTGTTTGTTAGGAAAGTCCCTCCTATCGACTTTTTTATTTGTTTCCAGCACTCTGGACTACTTTTGCCATCAAACGCAGAATGGAACAGGTCAATGATTTTAGGATTTGTCAATAAGTTACCTAGCTTGAAGCTATCTTGAATTTTGAATTTCTGAATAAAATCAAGCATGTTCACCCAGTATGTCTGGGATTTTCCCCGAAAATGGAAAACATTCCAAATCAGATTTCCCGATCCTACTTTATGTTTTCCACAAGTACACACTGGATAATCATCACACTTTTTTGGTTGCTCCTTAATAAATTTCTTTATGTTTTCATTGGAGCCTTTCGTTTGAACTAGCCTGAAAATTCCATCCCGATGCTCAATGAAGTGCAGAGTTAGATTTTGCAACTTGCAAGCATCGTCAAACTGTTGCTTATCATTTGCAAGAATGTAGTCTAGTTTGCATATGTCGTCTCCTATTTCCCCAATTTTGTGTCCAAACTTGACATGTTGGTTCAACTCCATCCATGTAATTCCAATAAACACCAGCTTGTCTGGAAGGAAGTATTGGAAAATGTCGGTTGATATGCAATTTTTATCATCTGTGCTTTCCTCCATTTCAGACTCATTAGGCTCGGGCAAGTTTTCACGGATGAATTTTACTAGATCTTTATTTTTCAGTTGAGAGATATCCTGTGGCAGCTCATATTTATCACACTCAAAAAGGTCGTTTCGCAGAGCTATAGAAAGATCTTCCCAGCCAAGCTCGTCAAAATAAATTTTACAGCCCTCCAATTGATCGTCCACTTCTTTGCTGACGCAGATGATTTTGCGATGTAAATCCGCCAAACGTTGAATTACTTCTCTGCTGGCAGTTTCACATTTATATATGATAACATGGTCGACCGTTGAGATCTCGTTTGGAAGAGTAGCTTCATCAAACAGAATGGTATCAGAGCTGATCGTATCCTTGATTCGTTCGATTGCTAGTTCCAGATCCCAACTACGGAGTACAGCTATGCATACATGTTTAGACAGGACAAAGTCTATTAATCTTCTTGGAGGGGCTATAAACAGCGTAGGCTCTACCATATTTGATTGAAAACATTGCAGTAGCAACTTCAATGGCTTGATCTGATTGCATGAAATCAAGCTTGAGCACATTATTTCGAATGAACAAAATGTTGATTTTACGGTGCTGTATAATAACTCCGCGTTGTCAACAAGTGTTTTCTGTAAAGAAAAAATGCTGTGAGGATTTCTCAATTTGTAAAGTTGGTTAAAAAAAATATAACTCACCATATCTTCACCAAACTTGAGCCCTCTCTGTCGTAAATCTTCCAAAAGTTTTTTATTGCAGTTAGTTAAGTTTACAATTTTGACTATGTTTTTCTGTATCTCAATGGATTCCCACGGGCACATACCATTTCTCAATGTCAGCACACCACCTTTCTGAATCAGGAACTCTGCCACTTGTACGAAAATCAAGTCTGGTTCTATTTGCAGGACATTCCGATTGCAATATAGGGCTGTCAGTGCATCAGAAGCAAGTTGTTTTGATAATCTCAAACCTCGCTCCTCCATCAACTTTAGTATACGAACATTTGGCACCGTTCTAGATGAAAGTACTTTCATTACGGGAGTGATCCCATTGTTGTCTTTTGCGTTAATATCGGCACCAAGGTGGACAAGTCGCTCAAACAATTTGCCATGGATGTTAGATTGCAAAAGAGGTGTAGTGCCATCTGGAAGCATTTCGTTAAGGTTTTCCATGTTTCTTTTTGAGAGAGTTTCAATGATTTTGATTTTGTTGGATATGGTTTCTACATCTTCTGCATTGCTGCCAGCCACACATACGTGGGCCAAATATTTGAGTTCTTGTAACTCAGAGTCAGTTTTTAACCCGAGAAGAAATTCAGTGGTGGAAGAGTAGCCTCTCTCAATGGCAACGTGTAAAGCAGTTGGCTCGATTTTCGGAATCAATGCCGAAAAGAAGGTTGGAATTGACTTTAAATATGCGTCTGTAGATCGTCCGACCAATTCCAGTAGATTTGCTTCGGAATTTTCACGAAAGAATTTTACCAGTTCATTATTTCTCAATTTCATATAATCTATATGACTCCCACCCGTATTTTCAAAACGTATAGACACAAATAAACTGGATTGGATGAATGCAACTAGCCAATTAGGCAATGTCATATATTTAGCAAATCCTCGTACTTCTGATTGCAGACAAATCATTAGCATTTTAAAAGGTGTGATTTGGTCACAAGCCAACAAGCTGACACACAACCATTCAAATGAAGCTTCCTTAGATGATGATGGCAACGTGTTAAACAAAAGATGCGACTGATTTTTGAAATACTTCTGGAAATTAAATACAAATTCGTCATACAGTAAAAATTCTAAATGTTGTGCAACTTTAAACTATTATAAACATACCATTTCAGGAAATCCCAGTTTTTCCAATTTTTTTAATAACTCCGGATTGCAATCAGTGGCAGCAGCAATGGTTTCCAAATTTTTTTGTGTGGCTTCCAAGTCCCAAGGATTTTCTCCATTTCTACAGGTCAGTCTACCCCCTTTTTTCACAAGGTAGTCTGCAATATGTAGAAAATCGGCATCTGGCTTCCAAACTAGCATGTTGATGCTCAAGAAGATGGCTTTTAAGGCTGATGATGCCAATTCACTTGTAAGCTGATATCCTTTCTCTTCCATTACTTCTATGACGGGAAAAGTGAGCCCTTGTCTAGAAACCCAGGCCATTTGCATATCAGCCCCACACTCAATTAAACATTTGACCAAATCCAAATGCACATTTGATTGCAGAAGTGGTAGAACGCCGTTTGATAAAGGTTCATTAAGCCAATGTTTGTTTTTGTTCGACAAAATAGAAATGATTTTCTTTTTATTTAAAATCACTTCGCTATTTTCAGTGGTAGACTCGACAATGCAGCAATGAATTACGTTTGCAATTTTTACCGTTTCGGCATGGGTCATCCGGTTTAAAAGAAACTCGACGGTTGCTATGTGACCCCTTTTTGCAGCAATGTGGAGAGATGTAAATTCTTGGTCTGTTACCAAATTTGGAATGAGGATGGGTGTTTGCTTAATATATTCATTCTTGTAGGTTTCTAGTACTTGTAGAAGTTCTGTAGCACAATTTTCCTCTCGTTGAATGAAGTCAATAAGAAATTCATTTTGAAGCTGTACGTAGTCTGGGTCCAAAGCTTCTCCTGTCTCGTGACGAACACGGCTTGGCAAACTCAGTTTGTTTTGAAACTCAATTGAAAGGTCACCCCAACTAATTTCATCAGCCAGTACTGGAAGAAGCACTTCATTTAGTTCGATTATGGCAGATACCAAAACGGTTTTTCGTTCGAATGTACTAACTTTATCTAACAGCTCTTTGTTAACTGTCTGGCATGTAACGACAGTCAAGTTGACTTCTTGAAGATCACCCTTAAAATCCTCCTGCTTAACGACTAAGAGATCCGCATCGATGGTGTTCTTTAGTCTTGTAATTGTTAGATCTATGTTCCAACTTTGAAATACTATGAATTTCTCCTGCTGCGATTCTATAAAGTCTACCAACTTTTTTGGAGGGGTTACAAATTTAATTGATTCCTGCATATCCGACTGAATACATTGCTTGAGCTGCAAGAACGGCTTGATTTGCTTACATGCTATCAGACTAACGCATAGTCGTTCAAATGAATTACTTCTAGATTCCTGTAGCTCGGTGTATAGTGCATCGGAATCATATACCTCCTAAAATTATAAATGTGGCATAAGTGTCAAATTAGGTTTTATCGTATGGAAACGGCATATATCGGGCAATGACTGCAGTTCAGCTGTATTTAAAATATATGTTACACTTACATTTTCATTTTCGATTGCCTCCGGTTTTCTTAGTGCCAACATTAAACTTGGGTTATATTGACAATTTGGCTTGTCAATATACATGCTCTTCGTATTCTAAATGTTATAAAATAAAGACAAAAGGATTTCAGAATTTTTGCACAGAATGTCAGCTAGTAATTTGGAAACGAATAAAAATTCAAATCCATCATTTTAAAAGGTACTTTTAGGTAGTTCCGGACAGTGTTACTATTGCGGTAGATGCCATTAAACATAAACAGAGTGAGAACCTGAGTACAATCTCGTAATGAATTTGTTATCAGTATTGTATTGAATTCAGACCCGCAACCACTGGGGGACAGGGGTACTTAATCCCGACTTAGCTTTTTGGCAAATCCAACAAAAACATTCATTGTTCCTCACAAAAATTTGCATATTTCCAGTTTTGGTATTGTGGGAATCACCAATTTACGCAGATTTCTACTTTCCTCCTCTGTTCAACCGGAAGGCAAGCAATTTTGACGTGGTTTTATAACTGTAACTCAAACCAATTTCCTATATTCACGCAGGAGATGCGAAATATTTAGTTCTTTGGTACAAATTATTGTGATGGTGGCTATGTATGACTAATTCAGTTATTTTCATATGTAGATAGGGAGGAAAGTTCATGTAATATTTAAGCAGAAGGGAGAGATCAGAGTTATTCAAATAATTATTTAATTTTCATTGCAATTACAATAAAATCTGTGCAAAATCCAAGGAAAATTTTCATCGGGACCCCCTGAATGCATATAAATGTTTTGAACTCGTTATTTTTTTAAACTCTTGTTTGAGTTTTGAACTACACTAGTTTCACTTTTTCATACATTTGTCTAATAAGGGAGTATGGCACTGATTTATTGTAGTTTTCCGATTTATAAAAGTCTGCTGTGCAAAAAGGGTAAAATGACGATGAATGAATAATTTTTTTTTCTTGGTTGTACCCACCAGTTTTAAAACCGTGGTGGCGGGCCTGAATGAAATTATGCTACTAAATGAGTAAGCAGTTTAGATTTATAGAGTTTTTTATAGAGATTTTTAGATTTTATTTATAGAATTTAGAAAAATGACATTTCAAATTTTAAAAATATTTTGCTTTTTGAATTCATAAATTCAGTGAAGCATCGTTTGTATTTAGTTATCAGTTCAATAAACTCGTAATTTAGGAGAAGCCTTTCTGAAACTCAGTTTCCACTTTTATAGTAATGTAAATTCAGTAATATGCAAACCTATCACCGTGTAGCTTGGCAAATGATTTCCAGCTGGTAAAGCTATAGGATAACCGATTAACTTTGTACGGGTTGAAAACTTTCAGCTATAGTTTCATATTATTACTTCGATTAATTTGATTAATAACTCGCTTCCAGATATTATATTTAGAAAGTTGGATCGTTGAATACTTAAGTTGAATCAAATAAGAATATATGTATTTGATGGGTTTTAAACCATCCATTGACATATCCTGCCTACGTAAAAATGCCAGGCGAAAGCTTGGAGGGTTAAAGACCCATCAGTTTATCAATTGATAACAAGATTGATAAATTTTGACACATAAATCTCTCCATTTTGGTGAGGTACGTACTTCAAATGTTGATTCTAATGTTTCTTCAACAATCCGTAAAATATTTTTTACATATCCCATGATATTTCTTTAATATACATAAACTATAGTTTATTGAGAAATTGGTAAGTACTTACGCGTAATGCAATTCCCCGTTTTTTTAGTTCATTTTGTAAACTTTTGTTGCATTTAGTAGATTGTGCAATGCTTTGCAGATTCCGAATGGTAGGTTCTAACTTCCAAGGTTGCTGTTCTTTTTTACAGACTACAGCACCACCTTTTTCCATGAGATAATCGGCAACACAAACAAATTCATTATCAAGTTCCCAAGCCAAAATATTTTTGTTGCAGATCAGACCCTTTAGCGTTTCAGATGCCAGTTCTTGAGTAATTGTAAAACCTCTTTCTTCCATCAATCTGATTACTTCAACTGTGAGTCCTTTACCCAGTATCAATGCCTGATTAAATGGGGTGATACCTTTCTTGTTAGGTGCAGTTAAAAATGCTTGCTCAATTTCTAAGGACTTCAATATAAACTCGAAGGCCTTGTAATGCCCATGTCTTGCACAAATATGAAGCACATTTTCTTGATTTCTGTTTGCCTGCTTCCAGTCAGCTCCAAATGAAATTAGAGTTTTTAGCAATTGGACGGATCTGTTTGCACGAATTGCATATAACAAGACATTATCTCCATGTTCATCAACCATATTAAAATCAGCTTTCTTGTAATGAAATAGTTGGATTGTTTCATCCAGCAACTCTAGAGCTCTTAAAGCTGCGTGAAGAGGAGTCCTCCGGTTGCTGTCAACGGAGTTTAATTTATCAAAATTGTAATCACGAATCAATAATAATAACATGTCATGGTAAATTTGTGAGGTGATTTTGTTTTCAGCTAATTTGTGAAGTATGCAGCCTCGAATGTTGACTGCATTCACATTTGCTCCTGATCTTAAGAGTTCCTTTAGCAATTCGGTGTGAACATTTGTTTGTAGAATGGGTGTTGTGTCGTCTGGAAGAGGTTCATTTATCAAATGCATATTTGTACGTGCCAAAACTTTTATTATTTGTATTTTCTGGGAAATGGCCGCTTCATTATTGTTGTTACTGCCAGAAACACAGCAATGCAGTAGATATTTAGTTCTACATACGTCATGACTCCTGTTTTTTAGCTTGAGATAGCAATCCGATATTGCAAAACATCCCCTTTCCACCGCAATATGTAGAGGAGTGATGAAAAATTCTGGAGATTTTGATTGCAGCACTGGTACCGCATCATTATCTTTGACATACTCCATCAATTGCTGGTTCACAAGCTTAAAAAGTTCTATATTAGAATATTTTGCTGATAGTAGGCTCAGCTGCATTAGGCTGTGATTTTGCAGTAAAAGCTGAGTGAGTGTATTCGGCTCTTCTGAAGTCTCCTGGAAAAGGGTTGGATAGTCATGATTTACACAGGCTGCAAGTACACTATACAGTTTATTTGGATCGGATGTCCATGGCGATTTTCCAGGGTCTGTAATTTCACTCCGAAAGGATTTAAGATGTGCATTGATGAAGTAACAAATGACAGATTGGTGAAAGCTTGCAGACTTTATTGGCTCTGTTGTCCCAACCTTAGATGAACTCAAAAGGTGTTCCCATGATTCAGTTGTAAGAAGCACCGTGTTGTAGAAAAAATCAAGAAACGGACTTCTTGTAAAGAATTGCCATCCAAAATCTACATGAAAATGCAGCATACGGACAACAAAAAGACCCAGAAAATATTCAGCAAATGTACGATGAACAAATCTTGGTGTTGTGACATCCGTTTTCTTCTTCTCCAGGATCCCAAGGGCACAAAGCTCCTTGGTTTCAATCATATGCTTATCATCTTCCAATAGAATGCTTTTCAGCGTTGCTTCAAATTCCGGGAAAATAAGCTGTGCTGCCGCATACATATGAGCAAAAGTATATAATTTCATCTGATTTAAGTTGTTCTCATCGTCACATAAACTTCTTGGTATTTTTGAAAACCTCAGCTCTACCAGTTTCTTATACATGTCAAAAATGGATGTGACACGAATCACTATCCCAGTGTCAAGTTTCGACACCCTGTTTTCCGGTTTTGAGTACTTGACCGCATCCTGTTGATACACCTCGCCAAGCATTTTGCATTGAAGGGGCACTCCAGCAATGTTCCTATCAGAATCATTCATATTTTGTTCAAGAGCCTCTAAAACTCTCCGTGCATACGCATCTAGGCTGCTGGTTGGGGAGGCACCTTTCTGCTCCCAATATTTAGTCAGACATTCTACCTGTTCATTTATTCCGAATGGTAGAATATTGTAGCCAAGAGCCGCAACCGTATTTTCCAGTTCATCTCTCATGTGGGGGCGTGTTGCGACATAAAGTCGAACTGATTTCCATTGTGCAACGTTGCGAATGATCTTTTTAGCGATTTTTACTTGGTTTGCCAACACCTCATCAAACCCATCAAACATGATTTCTACAGTCTTACTTTCAGATTCCAGTAATGCTTTGATGATTTCTCGCCCAAATTCCGAATCCGACGATAGTTCAGAAATGAGTATGATTAGCATTTCTTTGTCGATCTGCCCATTTCCCCGTTTTTCTACTTCTGGTACGAATTCCCGTAACACAATGAACCTTACAAGGCGGGTAGGGTGTTCTTCCATGATTTTGTTTGCAAAGCTGGAAAGGAGAACGGTTTTGCCCATGCCTGGAGTGTCAGAAATACATATGGGGTGTTCTAATTCCATACATGTCTGTAAGAAACTTTCCTCATCAAGTTTCTCCTGTGACTCAAGTACATGTTTCTGTATGCTCAGCATATCTCCAATGCTTTTTATCCAGCTGAATCGCCCATCATTATGCTCGATCAAATGAACTGGCTTTTGCAAGGAAATTTTGCAAATCTCGTCATAATCTTGCTCATATTCCAAAACAATGAATCTGACAGTTATATTCTCCAACTGATTACTGGATGTATCGGTTCCTTGGTCTCTTGCCAAGACGCTTAATTCGTACAGTTCGATATGTTTAATGACGAACACATCTGTGCAGTTTTCATTGAATAGTGCGGGGTTCAACAGTTTCCTTGACGTTAATCGTCGTGTGACGTAATATTGGAGTGGATCAGGAACGGAGTTGTTGACAAGAGTTGGTCGCTTATTGTCAATCAGGTGAATGAGCATCTGACCTCTGATATGTTGATCCGTTAAACGATGAATAGCTTCTTTTTGCAGCTTCTGCATGACTTCCTGAAGTTGCAGTTCACGTCCTTGAAAGGTAACCAAACATGCCAAGGCATTTCTTCCAAAACCTGCCAAGCCGACTTGTAATAATTGCTGATCCATTACGCTGATTCCTAGAACGCCATCACGGCGGTGTTTTATTGCTCCTCTAAGAAGAATTTGGAAAGCTCCTGTTTGTTTCGTTTGAAGAAGTGCCTTTGTTAAAGCTTCGTACATTCCAGATTTTTTAACTGACATGTTATATAGCAACCTCGCCTGCGCGATTTCACCGTCAGCCTTCAGTTTTGCGTCCTATAATTAGTACAATTTATTTACAATGTGACATTTGACTGATAGAAGTTTTTATTTGTGGACTGTTAAGTTTAATTGATTGCTTCCACCAGGTTTTGGAAATTAAGAATAAATTTCCCGACAACGTAACTTTTTGCAATATAACTCAGGATTGCCAATGATGTTTGTATGTTGTATATTCAAACTAATGTTTACTCGCTTACCTGTTTGTATATAGCAAATGAATCAAAAAGGCATTAAATTTTAATGAGCCATGCTGCGGATGAAAGAATAAAAAAATTTATGAAAAAAGTGCTGATTTCCTGTAGGCAACCCTGGCCAGAATATAACGATGCTATCGGAGTCTACGAGCTAAGAGTCTTTACGGTATGGTATCTTTTGCAAACTTTGCAATTTTGCAATTTCCAAAATTCCCCTTTCGAATGTCGATTTTCCTTGTCCACAGCAACGTTAGGCAACCGGTACACTGTTATTGAATTTTTAACCCACAATACAACTGCAGTCTTTTAATTTCTTCGTCATTTAAGGTAGTTCATATAGTTAAAGGGTGGTTGCATTTTTGCAGAATCGTGTTTAATACTTGTAGTAAGCGGTAGAAACTCGATTGTAGAATGATGTTTCAGTCTAGGCAGAAATTTTGCAGAAAGCGTAGGTGTAGAATACCTAAGTTGTACAAACCGTATAATATAAACTCATAAACAATTCTACATAAGTGATGCAGATTTGTTTGCGTTTGAATATTCATGGAACATTGAAACTAATCCTTGGGTTATGATTTAAGCATATGGTGGGTGCGGTTTTCGACTGAGTTTTTGGGTTATATCGAGTTCAAATGGGCATAAATGGAGGACTGATAATATTAATTGACAAAACCTTAAAGCGCTTACAGTATATAATTTTGTAGCATATCTGATCGTAGATACTGGTAAGTTTACTTCAAACAAAAACCTAAAAATAACAAAATCCATACAAAATACTCAGGTTTTGCATTAATAACTTCGTAACCCCTTTGCCATATCAGCTGTCATAGGAGATATTTAGGTTCACCTCATCATTACGGTCCGGTCACTCAGCTTGTACTTCTATGCACATTCCAAGCTATCGCTTTACCTACTTTTTCAAATTCCGATAATCCAATAACGGAATATCGTATATAGAATGAAAGGATTAAAAATAAGAGCATGAGAAAACGTAACACCAAACAAATGAACAGGGTACTAATAATGTGTATCGTCTCTATGATGGTAGTTTTAATATTGAATATATTACTGACTCTACAAACAACAAAAAACTGTGTACACTAAATCTCCAATTTACTATCGAGATTCTACAATTTACTACAAGTACTAAACAAGATTCGACAAAAATTCTAGCACCCGTTTTTAAGACGAAGAAATTTTCAATTTAATGGACTGCTAACGCCTACAATGCTGATCCCCCCTACAATTTTAAATTTCCATAACAACATTTTCGTTATATGCGATTTGTCGAGGAGCGAATTTGTTATAAATACCTTACCTAAGTATTAACTCTCAGATAGTTCATAGTGGTACAAACTATTATATAACAACCACAGCACCACCTCTTTTAGCCATTGATGAGCACAAATATAGAACTTTTTTCGGTTTACTATTATGCCTTAAAAATTATGAGAAAGGTGAAAATGCAAAAATAAGATTGTTTGTTTGAATGCAGGCTCCGTTATGCGTAGCAAAATAATAGTAAAAACCGTTGATGTATCGAAGATGCAAATTAACAGGTAATAAAAGGCTTAATTAAAAGTTCAAGAAAGAAATTCTTACCAATGCGGCGTGATCATCCTTACTAAGAAAACGTGTTAGATCCGCAAGAAAAAGAGTATTGCACGTTGTCAGCCCAAGAAGTTCGCTGAGATTGTCATCGATGTGCTTTTCTTGCCACTTCTCCATCTTAAAAAGGCTTTTCAGCTGTTGATTGTTAGTACCTGCGTAATTCAATTAACATTAGTGCTTGCAACCAAAATCCTTATACGTTAATGCATAATGGTTTGAGAGTATTAATGGATCAAATTAGATGCCACCGGGGTGTGTTTGAAAAAGGTAGTTTGGAATTTCGTTGAACTGAAAGCCGTTTAAATAATGAAACTGGACTAAAGGGAGATTCTTCACCCATCTAGTTATACTTTTGCTATTTTTCTTCATTTCGGTCGTTTTTTGTCAGAGATATTAAGGAGATAAAGCCATAAGGCCAAATAATGTGATTCGTCGTTTCGAATGGTGAACAATATATCCTTGACTACTTTATATTATCAACACCTTTCATTAGTAGTCCAGTAGGATACAAAGAAAAAACG
>JAQGAP010001138.1:0-22556 GCA_034697805.1 Orchesella bifasciata | reverse complement strand
GCCAAAGGAGTTGAGACCAAAGCCCAAACCTGAGGACATTGTGGATTTGACAAAGTTTATGAAGAAGAAGCCATAAAATCGTCGACAACAACAAGCTGGTCTGCTTAACTAATACAATACAGTTTGTATTATATATAGAACTTTTTTTCTTATGAACTTTTTGTTTCCTTTATTGTTTAGTTCTGAACTTATGTTCGAAGTTAAGGGAATATTGTAATGTTTTAGTTCAGTTTAGGACCGAGTTACGTAATGTAAATTGTTAGTTACCGTCAATTATGTATGGGCGACATTTGTTCTTTTCAAATTGTCTCTGATTTATGAGCTAGAATATTATGGTGTATGGATAGGTTGTTGGTTGAAGTTCTCGTCGACTAATATTGTCCGAGTTCGTAGAGTTATGTTAATTTTTTCTCACGTTTTTCTGTTTCCGTAACTTTCAATAAATTTTCATGAATTTGTTATATCCAACTAAATTATATATTTGCGTCTGACTACGTAAAATTTATTGATATGATAGAGTTTGAGATGAGATTGAAAGTCGCTCATTCATATCCAGTTCTGATCTGCAAACTTAACATCTTCCTATATACTCATTCTTATTCATACAAATACTTTTTGCAGCCCGACAATTCCTATTAGAAATTGTGTAGCTTGATGCATGTGTATTATTCAAAGTAATTGTGATGCTATAGGGGTTCACGTACTTCAGCAAAACCCATCATTTGAACAACATAATTTGAAGTTTGATCAGTTATCAGGGAAATTTATTATTTCGAATAAGCCTCCAGAATACATTCCAATTAATAAGGCAGCCAACAAGCTTTTAGACAGTGATAATGATATATACTTTTACAAAACTACCGTCTGCTACCTAATATCTACACAGTTTACGAATAAACTTGGATATTCATCTCAATAATTTTGTGAAGGCTTAAGGTTTGCTTAACGGTACAGAGGTCGTTAACTTACGGATAAAAAATCACATAAAAAGTCATTTCTTAAAGTTTATGGAGTAGCCCCCTCCATCCTGCTGCTGCAATTGAAAGTTTTCTGTGGATAATCCAAAAGGTCGTAGTACCATATTTCCTAAGTCTTTCAGTTTGCCTAAAAAATTTCAATCACACGCTCAATAAAATTTATTGAATAAATGCCGTGCCTTGCAAAACTGTTTGAAGTTTAAAAGTAGTTCCTGCTGGACTTACCAAGCATTTCCGTTTTCAATTTCTCATTACGTTCGTTTATAATTGGAGGAAGTCGCTGAAATAAAAAAGAAATACCAATAAAAGTCATGTTTTAAATTATGACAAGTTTAAGGTCAAACGTAAAACCTGTGTGGCAATGTGCGCTTCTCGGTTTGAAGGATCCAAGCTTACAATTTTCTTGTAATCTTCTAAAGCTTCATCTAACTTGTCAAGCTCTTCATATAGCTTCGCACGTCTTATCAGGGATTTCATATATTCAGGATTGTATTCTAGGGATTTGGAGCAGTCCATAACAGCTAAATCCTTACAGCCCTACAATACAACAAAAACAGAATCCAGTTATTCGAAATACAAACATATTATGATGAATATAAACATATGAAGAGTCATCATATCATATAACTCGTGCAAACTCACAATTTTCATTTTAGCAGCACCTCTATTTGCATATAAAATAGATCGCAGTTCCTTCTCACAGAGCGGACATTGAAGGAGACCTTTCGTATATGACATAATTGACTCTCGATACTGCTCCTCTTTGAATTCTTCGTTGCCATTGTCTTTGTGCACCTTGGCCTTTGTCAGACGTTCCTGTTCACAATCAAAAATTAACATGATTGACTTTCACCAAATTAAACCATCAACAATACTTTTCTCTCTTAATGATATTAAAGCAAACTTACAGCTAGTTCTTCGGGAGTCAATTTTTCCTCTTCCGCTTTCAAAGCCTCTTCGTCAACATAGTCATCAGCGAGGGGAGGCTCCTTACTTTCACCAGATTCCTCCTTATCCCCATCAACTCCATTCGCCTCTTGTGATTCGTCGTTCAGTGCAAGCTTCTCAAAGTCTCCTTGAGCATTCAGTTCGTCTTTAAATGGTTCCACGTCATTTTCATTATTGCTAACAGGTGTTTCACAGTTATTGCTCACATTTGTACTGCCATCCAACTTGGAATCGGAAGGTTTGTCCATTTTATACAGAATCTGTCAGAATTAATAAAACAAGGATACTATGAAAATAACTAAATCAAATAAATCAAACATTAGGATAAATAATCATAAACATACCTAACGAAACAACACTGCGGTGACTAGGTGGCTTCAATTTCTGATAAGTAAAGTAAAGTTCAGTTGAGATGATTCAGTTTTCAGTCAAAGTTCAATATTTGAAGTTTCGTCGGACATCAGAGGAGACTAAATTTCACAACCACGGCACCTGACATCCATACAAGGATAAAGACTACTCGAAAGCTTTTAAAAGACACCTGTTAGATAAACATAGTTAATTGTAACGAAAGCACAACCCTGTTAATTGTCCCACGAATATTATTTTACAATGTGATTGGGAACAGTACGTATGAATATCTACAGATGACTAAGAGTTTTCCTCCTTTTCTGGAAAACGTCAATAGGGATTGAGAAGCTACATGTGCCAAGGCAATGCTCAAATACATTGCTTCAATCCCGTAAATACACTTTGGGAACAGGTAAATAAACACACAACACAGCAATGAGCAATGTGGGTGTTCTTGTGCATAAGACTTGGGCACATTTTGTCAATATACACATGAACTGGATGTACATAACTCATTGTGCAGCAGTACAGAAGCGGGGAATCAATCATTCACTCCACCACATGGATGGATATCGTCAACACATTTATAAACTGTGAAAGATTTAGCTAAACTTAAAGTTAATTGACTTAAAGATGGGGTCAGTGAAAGAAGTGTTTTCCACGGGACCCGAATTCTGCTCCTGTTGCGGCTGCATTCTTCCATTAGCCACTGGAACAGCTTTGGACAATGAGTGCTTCGTCTGCCGATCTCCTATCGAAGCGAAAGGTCAGTTTAACCGTATCTTTGTTGCCACTGAAATGTATTTTTAACGGAATGTCACAATGTCACCTTTTTTCTTACAGCCATGCAAGAAATTTCCTATGTTATCCACTTTAATGACCCCGATGTGTATAGCAAAGAGCGTGGTTCCTCCGGATTGAAAAAGAGCAAAAAGGGAAAAGGTACGATCCAAGACTATGCGTATCTTATCGTGCCAGAGTATCTTAATATGTTTTCGTTAATGGCGTTTAGGAAAGGACGACGCTGATGAAGCAGAGGGGCCTTTGGTTGACAGGGATTGTAAGGAATGTGGTCACAAACAGATGAGCTATGCAACTTTGCAGCTCCGGAGTGTGGATGAAGGTCAAACTGTTTTTTACACGTGTCCAAAGTGCAAGTAAGTTTTCAATAACATATACAACATCATGGTGATTCATTTGCACTTTCTAAAAACATTCACGTTTATTTTTATAGATTCAAAGAATCTGAGAATTCATGAATACGCTACAATTATCAACGATATTATGTATCAGTTCGCTAATGATATCTACCACCTACCTGGACTATTATTAAAAAGCGTTGTACTTTCTTTTTATATATGTATTGTATTATTGTATTCTAGCTGATTACAGTAAGAAATAAAATATTGGTATTTATAAAAACAAAATATTCTATGAGATCATCATCATCATAATCATTTATACTATTTCACATTAAAATATATATATTATGTATCATCTTAGTCTCTACAAGACTCTGTGTTACTCTGTATCCCGTTTCTGTATCGCCCTGTTTCCTGTTTTGTTTTGACCACAATAATATATTGTCAAGTCAAATGATTATCGCCTTTGGTATGGACGTCTTTGCTGAGAGTTCCTGGACCTGTCGTAGGGTCGCCTCTGGTGAAATGTTTTTGACTTCATTGCCCCTCCTGAGGACTGATCCTTGTTATACTGATAAAAGAAATTTCCCGAGGAGCCTGCCCCATCCCCGTGCTCCCTATCCCTCTCCATCGCCCTCAGTTTGGCTTCGATTGCGGTGATTGCTTTCTCCTTTGTGACTTGGGGAGTTGGAGTTGGCTCCTCTTTCTTCATTGATAATGCTGGTAGTTTGGATTTTAGTTTGGTTTCTTCATCCTGAACACAACACAATTATTAGATTGAGCACATTGTTTTTCATAATTATTAATTAACTAATTTGATTTGAAAAAACCAATTATATATAGTGCGAACTTACAATGAAAGTGGCAATGGCCTGATGAGCCCACCTGACAGCCACATGTTTATCCATGACTTTCACTCCATCCAACTTCTTGAGACACTTGTCAGCTGCCTCTTTATCTTGAAAAGTGACAAAAGCATACCCCCTTGGAAGACCTGCATTTGGTCCAGAGCGATGGAAAAGGAAGTCGAAGTTGTCGATCGTACCGTATCGTTGAACCATTTTCAAGAGGTGAAACCCGTATTAGCAAAGATGTAAAATGTGCAAAATGTGAATTATTTTGAAAACACTTTAACTGTAAAAATATTATTCTTAAGTTCCCTCATCTAGAAAGCAAGATGTGGATGTAACTTACTCTCTCAGTCTTGGATCCAAATTTCCTATCCATAATCTCGTGTCACAGTCTGGATTAGTGGGTGCTTTTGCTTCCGAGCTTCCGGTTGACGATACTTCATTGGCATTTGTACTGATGGCGAAACTATTGGAAAGAATTTTTTCACAGGCTTCTTTCCGAGCCTCCTGCTTTCCCTTTTGATTGTCTTCCGCAGTCTCCCCGTTGTTAGAAACCTTTACATTCGGCTTTGGCATTCGTATCGAATCAGACTCACTCATTTTGGTAGCGACTCTGGAAAGTCAGTTGGGTTAATTAAATAATAGCAAATGAATAAAAAATAAAACGAATGCGAGCTCTTCTGTTCCTTTGCAAGTTTGTGGGCTAAGAATCCGTAACGTTGTGTATAAGATAAGGATTCCGCATAGAATCCATATGAAACTGATACATAGTCAAGTATACGTAGAAGTTTACAATCGATTGCAATAGGAACCCTTTTGACTTGGTTTCACATTCGAAGGGTTTTTTTGCCTGCGAGTCCTATGTCCTATCCTTTTCTGCCTTCAACTTGTATTGCATCTTTATTCCTTGAGATTATTTGTTCGCTTTGCAATACATATCAGATTATACCTACGCAAGTGCTAACATAACACGATCTATAGCAAACACATTGAGATTGAATAGAGATGATGAATATATGTATGGGAGACGTTTGCGTATTCAACACACTACGATGTTATGTACATTTATGAACCTTATGTACCCATAAAAATATTATGCCCAAGTCCATGGAACCAACGATAAACACTTGTCGATACGCTTTGAAAGTTCAATGTGTTTCTGAATCTACGTTGAATATGCATAGCTTGTATGTATATAGCATATAGCGAGTAAGATGAATGAGAGAAAACCCAGTCCTAATTCGTTTGAGTCTAGCGCGATAGAGAGCGTTCGTATTTGTCCTCTGCATTTGTTCAGCAGCACAAACTAAAATTATTGAAATAAAATAAAATATTTCATACTGTAGGTAGACAGACGGTTTGCTATTTAAATCTGAGCTTTAATAATAAATTGGTATTACATTGTCAAAAAATATTGTGATTTCGTTAATCGAAAGAAAATTTCTTTGAAACCTCAAGGAAATTTTAACCCTAGCTGAAGGAAGTCTGTGGTCTACTTGTCATTAAAATGAAATATGGGATTTGAATGAATAACACGTGAAATATCAATCACACTTGAACACAAATGCCATATCACATTTATATGCCATGCATGAATTCGTTTTTATTATCCAGCGCATCTCAACGAGTTGTTAACCCTGATTCAATTGAAGTTGCATTCGGTCGTGAATGGTCGTTTTTATCTAGACTTTATCTGACACACCATATGCATGAATTTGATATAAGGTCGTAACTCGTAACCATCCAAACCCGAAAATTGGATTTAGAATGGTAATGTGTAAGTAAGGATGGCGATATGCAAATGTTTGCAGTTTTACAGCGAAGTGAACCCACTTATGAACAGATGAAGCCAGCAACTTGCTGTAACAAGCCTAATGCAAACATCAGGTGAAAACTTGTGTAATGACAAAGTATTGAATTTTTCGTTTGATAAAGTTTCACCCAATAAAGAGTTGAGCTCATTGATTCAAAATTCAATAAAGTTGTGCTATGTAGTGTCAAAACACACTTTTACAACATTATTTATCAATATCACCATCATCGCAAAGAAATCCATCCAAACTCATTTCAAGTTTATCCATCCATAAGTGAAAAACTTTTTGTGAAAGCCGAGAGAAAGCCAAAGCACACAGGAGGGGAGAGATTGTCATTGTCAACTAGACATGTTGTTTTTGTATGAATGTATATGGATAGGGATGTTATACATATAAAACTATTCACTTGCCATCATATTATGCATAAAAATGAAGTTTTCATGCATGTCTGAACTTATCCCTTTCCTCTCTCAAACAAACAAAAATTCTATTTTCTCTTCTTCCCCTCCATGTTCTCCAGGTGTTGAACAGGTGCTTCCACTTTTTCCCAGACTATGTGTTTTGTAGGTTCCCTACTAATTTTCTGGAGCCATCACTTTCCAACTTATCCTTTTTGTAAGTAAGAGCTAGAGAAAGGGCAATAAAGGATACCACCTAGACAGATTCCCAACATGAGTCAAAGCATGCATTCCCCATGAGAAGAAGGGAAGTTGGATTTGGATTGCAACTTCACATAATAACATTGTTCTCCTCCAGCGAGCCACGAAACGAAGGGATATCGTGCCTATTCTTTGTCGTCCAGCAAAAAAGAAACTTGCACGCTTTGCAATTCAGTTGAAATGGGACGTATGAAAAGCAAGTGTGTTCGCTATCAACGTACGTACGTAGCAAGGTGGCTTGTCGACCAAAAAATTCTCAATATCAGTTGTTTTGTGGCTGCACACCCGATCACTACACACAAAGAAAGGGGTGAAGAAGCAGAGTACACATGCACTCATATTCATCTCCTCTCCTTACGAATCTCAAACAAATTTATAGCATAAATTCTCACACAGGCAATACACCTAAAGCTCCTCTGAGTATACGAAATTGACTATCAGTTCTTGGAATAAAATTTCTTATCTTCATTTTCCCATCCATATCTGCTACTCCACCAAACCAAGAACACATTCTTTTCTCAGCGTGCAAAATCAAACCATAATAAAGTTTGCATGTTTTTTGCTTCACCACAAGAAGACAAATAGTTACTCACTCTTTTTCCCTTTCGTTCTCCGATCCATCCAAATCCAACTTACTATATAGTGTACATACACTGTATTACTTAGGAGAGCAACAGCATCATTCAATCTCATCCTGATCAACAACATCAGATATTTTTTCGACAAGAAGGGAAGAACACAACAAGCTCACCTTTTCCTCTCAAAAGAAACGTGTGTGGAGTAGTGGAGTGCATTGTGCACTTGGGTATGCGACTACATTAAAAAAGATATTGCTATACTTGCATAGAAAAATATGCATGGATGATGATGATGACAAGGAACATCATCATCATCAGTATTTTTATGCACAATGTGTACAAGGAGAAGCACATAGTATCATGATGATCTGCATCCTGTACTCTACAACAAGTGTAGGTACATTTTGAGCCATGTACACATTTCGTTTTCACCTGCTGCCCTAAAAATCACTTCAAGTCTTTATATCTTGCTCATTCAATTCAACAGCTCTCGTCGTTGTCGGTAAATTGAAAAATATCTCGTGTTGAAGTGAATAGGTAACCCAGCTGTGGGTGCTCTCCTACCCTACATGCACTTGACTCTTCACATTATGTATTGATGTAATGAACTTTGAAATTGCAATGTTGATTGTTTTGAGTAAAGGCAATAAAGTAGATGAGGAGAAGCAGCCAATTTATCAGACTCTTGTGGAACCCAGTTTTACGTGATGTTGAGGAGAGTGAGGTGTGAGATTTGTAAATGTGCTTCGAGATGAGATTGATATTATAGGGGAAAGAAAAAGCAATTTATTTTGGAGATGATGTGATTTCATGATAAAGTGCACGTGTCAATTATTTAGAGCTAAAGTAACACAACGTGTGAAAGATGTTACGTGATACTTTAAGGAACACTTCCTACCAAACTAGATTGCCTCACTCGACAATGGGAGATTCATCACTGGAATAATGGCTCAAAGTTTTTTTTGCTACTGATGAAATGTGAATTGGGGAGTGATCATTGCATTATTAGTTGAGACTATCAAAACAGAGCATTATGAATTATTGCCGATTGAAATTAGCTAACTACATACCAATACCAATCAGTCTGAAGTGTAGTGAATTGATTTTGTTTTAACTATAAAGTTCGTTATTGTTTCGCTGAGATTAAATCTTGAATCCTTGAAGCTTTATAGCAAAGCAGCATCGCATCGGATCCAGCAAAAAATTCCAGCAAGGTATGTATGAATGCGTATCATCAAATCAACTATGTATAATAACAAGTTTTTTAGCTGCATGGATTTGCTACGGCTTTAAAAATCAAAATACGCAATACTTCTTTCAATTCCAAGCAACGGAATGGAATGTTCCTTGGATTTTGCGTGTGATTCATCATCCTCGTGATGAAGTTGTGTTGTACAAGAGCATCTTCTTTTTGCTTTGTTCCAGTTTGGAAAGAGAAGGACTAGAACATATATACGCATGCCATGCCACAAGCACATAAAAAGCTTTGGAGTTGAGTGTGAGATGTTGATGCTGGAAATGATAAGATTCATGCACAACCCAATCCAAACAGTGCACTCAAACAAAGAGCTACTTTTATAGAAAGAGATTCCTTGCATTTACTATTCGCAGTTTGTAAGTTTAAACATAATGGTCTTACATAGTAATTATGTCTTACAAAGTAATTATGTAGTTGAACAATTTTTGACTTGCCGGGACTGAAAGAATAGACTGTTTGTTTTTGTCGCTAATGAGAAGATTCAAAATGTGAATGAATACTCCAAAATAGTATCGTCATATTATATGATAACGATCCCTACAAAGTGGTGACGACAAGCTGCTTAGATAAAAAAAGGTTAAAACCCCAAACACAAAAACGGCACGCACTACTTTTGTAAATATGATGAGATGGCACTTTTTCCTATGGTTTTGTCGCCTCTTCCTTCAATCGTTTGGATTCAATTAGCGTATAGAAAAGAGACGAAAAAATATGCTTATGTGAAACGTTATATGAAAGCAAAAGTGGTGAATGAGGAAACTCAATGAAAAGTAAATTGAATGAATAGGGATAATTATATATATAAAGCCTCGTCTCAGCTAAATTACTGTCAATGTCGTTAATATACATTGGACTGTGCTATTCCACAATTTTACTTGAGACATAACCAGAGACGTGACAAGCTACAAGAAGCGTAAATAAGCTGGAAGTGTGGTTTAGTTGTATGTGCAAACTTAAATGGTATGAAAACGGGAGAGCCACAGCCAAGTAGACTACTAATTCAGCATAAGCAGCCACAACCCCTTTAAAACCAAGTCAATCATCATGATTGATGACTAATTGTAAGCTGCTACATGCAATTTCGTATGCATGTGCATTTGGATATTTCGTTCGTGTTGATGTACATATATGTCTTCAACATACTTATACAATTGGCTTCATCGTCAAAATCAGGTTTATGGTGACTACTTTAGAGGATTTATAATCTACATGTGAGTCATGTTGGAAGGGACGTATATTCCACAGAACATAAATAATGTTTATGGTTAAACCACCTGGGTGATGGAAACCACAGTGTGCGTAGTTCATGCCCAACTTTAACAGGAAAAAATATAATTTGCAATATTTTTCCTTGTCTCTTCCATCCTGTTTTAAGCAAACAACGACCGTGTTGGTAGTTGGTACCCCAAACAGTATTGATAGCCCATTCTATATGCTTCCGGCCAAGTAACGGTGTATAAGACTAATACGCATTTCATTGGAATTGGTATATCACCATCACCTCATTGACTTTTTGTAGTCCTAGGTAAATTTTAAGTAATATTGGCAAAAAGCAATACGGTTTCCTTTGTCACATAACTCATGTCGGTTTACTTTTTTGGGAGATTCCGCTCGATAAACTGTCAAGTTAGAGTGGAAGGGGCTTTTGCACGCGAGTATCAACTACATTACGGCAACCCATCTATTAGATTGAATGAGTGCCAATGGAATGGAAACATATAGGGCATTAGATAAGAAGATAAGATGATGGAAAAAAGGAGAAATACATACGTAACTCAATACAGGGGAAAATTGGGTGTTTAATTCAAAGTTTTTTGAACTCTTCCACATGACAAAGCATCCAAACCTCGTCTTTTTGACTTTTCTCATTTGTTTTACCCTCATTGATCTACCGCTAGCTGGCAACTCACAAAATGCAATATTCATCATCATGAGTGAAGATAAAAGGGAGAAGAATAAGGCTTTTGTCATCTCGTCATCTGCTATATAGGTATAGTCTTCGTTTCTCATGTTTGTGTAATGGAGACTCCTTTTTACTGATAGTCAATAAACTTTTCGACCCGATTTCGGTTTCTTCCTTTTCTCCACCTTTCTCCTTGATGAGAGAAAGCAGAGCAGATAACCGTAAGATGCGATGAGAGAGAAAATGTGTGACGGCATGAATGAAGGGAATTGCATTGCACAACGGTACGAAATTTATATTACTTTTTTGTCAAATGTCCGCCCATACTTCCGTAACGACATCATCAGCAGCATTTTCGGGGCAAAACTCATAAAAGATTGGTGAACGCCCAAAAAACGTGGAAAATATAGTAGAAAACGGCAGAGATAATAAAGGTATATTACTGAAATCCAAGGTAATTCTTCTGGATCATTGAAAAGTAGGGAAAATGGGAGAGAGGAAGAGGAATCCACCCATTTTAATAGGATTAAAATCTGGAGCATCACATCGTAAAATATGTTAATGTCGCAGTCATGAGCGGGTCCATTTTGTTTTGTCGTTTTTGCACATCTAAATCCACTTCCGTCCAGATTATCCTCTCTTAGGGTTCAGCCTCACGTCTCCAAAATGTATTGATTAAAATGAAGATCAGGATTATATAGAAGGATAGATGTTCTACAGGAGTTCATTATCATCATAACCAACAGCCCAAACAGACAAAGAAAACATGGGTGACTCATGTTCACTGCAAGAGACAGAACAGGAGCGAATCTCATCGTCAATCCTTTCATTGCATCCTATGAATGATTCGTACTCATCATCCAATAATAATATTATTCCGTGTTAGGAAAGCAGAGTGTAATTTGTTACAATCTCGCGTGTGAATATGTATCCTAATAATAATGTTTGTGGACACAGTTGGTGTTGTGGCATAATTCTTCAAAAACAGATATACCACAGCCCGGTCTGTGCTCATTTTATTAAAAGTTGGTGGTGTGATGTCCATCCAATACGTGTCAAAAAAGGGCTTTGGTTCTAGCATACCGAGTTTTGAATGGGAGCAAGTTGCTCAGTTGTTGATGTAACTCTGCACGCGTGTGCCCAAAGTTATTGTAGCTAAATATAAATTTGTTTCAACGAAACCCAGCAGTGCAGTTCTAGTTTCTAGTGAATTTATTGAATTAATACTATTTACAAGCTTATTTTCCATGCATGTTGGAGATTTAAAGGTAACGTGCCCCGCACAGAACTCACTTCATTACTTCCTGTTTCCGTAGCCCCGTCTCTTTGTTTTTGGCAGTCGCAAATTGTAATTTGTGATTTTGTGCTGTAAGGAAGGAACAAAGGAGAGTTGTGCTAACGCATACGAATCTCTGATTAAAACGTCAAGTCAAAAATGACGCTGCATTTTCTCAAGCTAATTTTGTTTTTTATACCTATAAAATATTCAGTGCTCCTTGCTAGCTTGGCTATAGCCAGTTTCATAACCTCCAAGTTGAATGTAAGAGAATGTACAGTATTATTCCATATGTGGTATAGATGTTTCTTGTGGCAGCAGTCTGACATTGGATAATTCGCATTTTTTTTCATTTCAAGGCTACAAGTAAACCTTAATTCCCATGTTACTCATACATCCACTTATTATGTAGTTATTCGTGTGGTAAAGAAGCACAAAACAGTTAGCAATTTGTTCAAGCGGATAAGTAGACTCTTATATCGTTTTAATTTTATAGCAATTAACCGTGATATACATAATAATAAGGGGTGGAGGTGGAGGGTGACCTTCGTAGTGAATTGCATTACACAAAAATACTCAACTCTTTAGAATTTCTGTGTGTTCAATGCTCTTATAAGCTGACAGACAAAAGACAGTTTAGCCACTAATTATAGGACATTTTCCTTTTAATCCAGTTTCGAGAAGAATGGAAGCGTTTATAAATTCTGTACAATTTACTCAGCTCACCCGTCAATTGTCCTACGACAAGAGTATGAGCTCACATGTTGGTCTTATTTAGGCACGAACGCCTCGTTATCTTCTTAGGCTGACATTTAGTAGACAACAAGGATTTTCAATCCAACTCCAGCCCATCCAGGTGAGCACATAAACTTGCTCCACTTAAAATACAAACCAGCTCCCCCATATTATTATTAATACATAATACGCGACAGGTTTGCGTGTGATGCTTTTTTAATCGATTCATGATAAATTTCCCTTCCTTAGGAAAAGTACCTATATTTCAGAGTGGTTGTCAAACATAAAATGGACTTAAGTAGTCGCACATTGCGTTGCGTATGTGGTTTCGTTTTGCTCCAGAGAAACAAAGTTTCCTAGTGTTTTTCCACTATCAGATTGTGATTGAAGTAAACATAATGCATTCACTTAATCGAGCATTGTATCAATAAGAAAAAAGGCTTATTTGGCTTTGCTTTCCATAAAATATTCTGTCATTGATGTCCCATTTGGGATTGCAGTAAAGTAGCCACCTATTAGCCTTTATTTCTCCCCGCTGCTTTCACTCTGAACGTGGTCAACCGCAGTCGAGAAGGGAAAACATGATGTCGTGATGTGAAATCATCACACGAAAAACGAGAACAACATGGATTTCTCTGTTTTACGTGGAGCTCAAGCCCATCATCATAATTTTATGTTGCTCATTTGTCCTTGCGTTTTGTGTCTTGTTCAAATTATCGAATATTGAATTATGTTTGAAATTACGGAGCTGCATGCGTTCCAAGTTTATTACTTTGGTTATGTTCTTGGTTTCAGTTCAATTAGTTTTTTCCCTTCACATTTTCCAGTTTGACATTCAACACCGTGTATTTGGAGTTGGACAGATGGTGAAAGTCTCACGTGCATTTTCATTTATTTCTTGTTTATCTTTGAGATCGTAAGGCCAAGAAACGGAACTTGTGTATTGATGTTTTGATGAGTAAATATGGGGTTTCCTGTCCTAATTTTTAGATGAGAAAATATATTCATGTCGAAATTCCTTTTGCATATTATGTTTGAAATGACAGGGGCTTATTCATCCATTCAAAGTATAAATTGGCAGAGTATATAAACTGGTGTTTTTGTTGACTACCTAAAAATTACTATCAGCACGAACTGAAATGCTTTGTTTTCGAGCGCTCAAGGCCTTCCGGAACTTCTTTATCGGGGTTGTGCGTGAGCGAGGGCGCGTAAAAATACCCTAAAGCCATCCAACTATTTTTTATGGAGAAAACCATATTTTCGTTTGAAAGTTCCTGTTTTTAGCTTATTCTTATTTTTGAAATGTATGGTTTGGTCTTGTATACCTACTAATTACACACACGAAAGCCACCTTCAAAGAGAATGCCATTTCCCTGGTTTTTGATCCAGGGCGATATACTTTACTCCACCTCCACCTCATCTCTCGTGTATTTTCGCGAAATCAGATAAGGGGGAAAATTGATGGAGAGAATAGCTTTAAAAGTACAAAATACCTATAGTATTTAACATAGCATTAACATCACGCTACTACTCTAAAACAGGTAGTGTGCATTTACTACTGTTATTAATCGCCCTTTTTGTGTGAAACGTTAGTAAGAATTTGCACATTACTCATTTGTTGTCCTCCTGCATGAATGTTGTATGTATTCCTACAATTCCTACACTCTCCTTGGAAAATGAGAAAAAAAATTGGTCCGAACAACAGTTCACACACGCACATAATCTGTCATACTCAGAAAAAAACCATCCACGAATACAATCAACCTAAAAAAATCTCGTTTTTGCGTTTTAAAAATCTTTGTAACTGCGTTGCAATATGCATGACTCCTAATACGCCTGTAAGAGAAAGCAGATCTCAGGAAAAGTTAATGACTGTTTACCAGGGAGAAAGTCTATTGGGTGACGTTCTCCCTTGCTTTCTTTCTTGGTGCAAATGACCCCAGCCCGTCACACTGGACAAGTTGTAGTTTGTAGTGGCTCTCGCAATAATAACACAAATACGGGTTAACAAATACTACCTGCGCTAATCTATAATCTGCACCTTCACATTTTGTACAAGTGGTTATGTGTTTGTGTAGTAATATCTTGGCATTGACGTACAACTTCTATTCTTTCCCTGTGTACTTAATGTGCATTAAGGGCAAAAGGAATGCCAAAATATGTGTGTGCATAACATATCAAACTATTGTTGTCCATTGTGGTACTGCTCGTGGCATTCATATATTAGTTCCTTCGTGTTGTCCATTATGTCATGTCATATAAAAAGTTTTGGTTTTTCGTTATAGTACTCCTTATTGGTTTTATGTACACACGGCGAAGTAGAAAAAAAGGGCTGCTTGCACGAACCCAATCCATTGTATTTGTAATGTAACAAAGTGTCAGAATATGCTTACAAGGCTTCCTCTGTCTCGTATGAAAACGGCCCATGTGATATCCCATTATGGCGACCACAAAAGGAACAATTGTACACATGTAAAAAAGGCTGTAAATATAATCGATTAAATTTTTTTTCCTCGTTCTGCTACAACTTCCTCCACTATAGCATTCTTCATGATGGTTGAGTATGGTTGTAGTTATGTCGTTAACAAAGCCACATTGAAGCACTTTTCGCACTTGCACATGAACACATTAGATTGGATGGACGATTGAATGTGTGTGTTGGTTTGGTAAGAGTTCATGGAAAGGAGTAGAGTTGATGATGTAAACGGTTGAATGGTCTTTGAGTTAAAGTGCTTCTGTCGTCTCTTCCCAAGACGTATGCATGACCTTAGCCTGAACTTTGGGTGAAGAAAAAAATGGAAATTGAATGCTCATTTTACTCTCAACTCAACAACTTTACGGTATGGAAAAGTGTGGAATTGTCCGGAAAATATAGCACGAAATATCAAAATCTTCTCTGAAAATGCATGAAATTGTGTGGATAGCACATTAGTACAAATTGTACTAACAGTCGGCAAGCCGAGTTACTCTAAAATATATGGAAAAAGAATATGCTCACTTACTTCCGATTGTTTTGGTATAATGGCCCTTGTTCATGCTCTGCAATACATTTTCGACAAGTGTTCAATTCAATAGGAAAACACCGACCGTAGTAAAAAAAAATCAGGTTAACACAAGTAACAACCATTTCAGGGTGAACAATTTGTTGCCTTTGTTTTCTCGCATTTTGTCATTTGATACTAATAGTATTATTACAGCCATATAACTGTTTATTGGTAGCTGTTGATGGAAATGTTAAATAAATATTGAATATCGTAATCGCATAAAAATCAAAATGGCCAAGGTCCCATTTTAGCGTGTCTGTCAAAGTGTCGAGCAACTCAAGACAGGTACTAACCAATTCTCCAGCACAACTTTATGATTGAAGAATGCTTCGTAAAAACATGATGGATTGATACGGGAATATGAAATGTGTAAAATTGAATAAAAATGTCTTATTATGTTTACTATAAAGTTGAATTAAAGTGCAACACAGCGCATCAAACGTATACTTTGACTAAACAAACAGTATCAATTGTTTGTTTAACGGTTGTAAAAAAGTGCTTTAGAATTAAAAGCTAGAAAATAATATTTGCTCGGTACTTATATAAAGTAGACATGTTATTAATATTATAATGTAATATAATAATATGTATGTGTGTTCTGGCACAATGAGCCCCTATACCGAATGCACGATATGTCATTCAATCCAATTAATGAAGACCTTGTCCTTGAATCCTCACGTTGCCGGCTCGAGCGTGTCGCTGTACTTACTTGAGCCTCGGTAGTTTTCGAGAAAGCTCCTATTTCAATTTTTAACAATTTTTAACAATCTTTATTTTTAACAAGCCAACATTGACAAGAAACAAATGGGTGAAAATGACAAATGTGAACGCTGAGCTACCTGAAAGCATTTGTTTAAATTGCGCAGTTTGTGATGTTATATTATTTTCTCTTTTTAGGACACGACCCGAATACAACTAAAGGATGACATCTGTCATCCTCCCAATCACATCCAAATTGATTCTTCCATATATATAGTACCTGAACTAGCGAAGAGTCAATAACCAGACTGAAAAAATAGGAACGTCGCCTCCTACACATACTCGTGTGTGCAATAAAAGTCCATTTGGTGCTAATACGCCACAGGAGAAACCAAACAACCACGAACCGGAAGTTGGTTTCTTGAAGTAAAAAATAAGTAGTATGTAACCTTATCCTAAAATGACAGTAGAAAAGTGACAGGAAGCACGAGGAGGAAAAGGAACGAGTAAACAACAAAGAAATTACTATCATCCTTGTTTTCCCCACACTCAATTTTTGCGTTGTGTGAGTTCTCATGGTCTTGTCTCCTTCTAATGGAAATTGTCAACAAGAGATTCTGGAGCAGAGCAGAGTGCGACAAAAGTTTTCACACGTTTTCCTTGTTCTCTGCAAAATCCTTGAGAATCCCATCCAGTGTTTGTTGTGACAAGCATCAGTACCGTCAACAACATCACCATTACTGTATAGGTTTACACCATCAGTATCATCCCCACCTCAGAAAATCTTTGGAGAATTGTTGTCCTTCCTGTAGAAGAGCGAACTCAGAGTTGGTGGTAGTGCGAACGGGTGTCTGTGCTCCCAAAGCACGGCACACCGCCCGCACTAACTGTCCACCAAGATGGTCAAGTTTTACCCGAAAGGAGAGGATCGTCCTGTAGGTAAGTCAACTACACTTTTTTTCTTTCTTTTCTTTTTGACGACCAAAGGGCAATGTTGTAATGAAACTGACAATGATTTACATATACTTGCATGGGGCATTATGACTCTGATCCGCTTACCATCATGTTTTCTCTGAAGAATGATGTCTGGGGAAAGCTGACGACTGTCTCTTTCCTTTTTCTGCTTTTCATGGATATAAAACTCGATGTTTCATGTCATTTATCCATGACTAGCAGCAGCAGTTTTTCCGAGAAAGCTCATCACCCAAACTTTGCTCGGTAGCTACCTCTCTCCTTTTTCCCGAATAACTTTCTTTCCAGTGACAGTGCTTTCCTTCATTCCCGGCAGATGTTGTGAGGGCTTTCCGTGAAAGAAAACAAGGGCGTTGCTTCTTTAGCTCAGACTCATTCTCTGTTTTTGGTGTCACGTAACATCAATTGACTTTTAGAGCAGGGCCTATACATACTTATAGGCATTTTTATGGAGGGGAGTGCAGTGTCTAAATGTCATCATCCTTCCCACTCCCTCCAGTATTAAATGCTCTTTTGAATATGTAATGAATCACTTTATTTCTTCCTCTTCATCGACACTTGGCTGTGTCATAAAGACGAACATTTTGGTGTAATAAACTTTCACTCCCACACGCGTATTGCCATCATGATCATCATCGTTATGTGGTCGGCAGCTAAGAAGTCTACACTGCTGTTTGTCTCATATTTTATGTTTAGTCTGCCTGACTCCAAATTCCTTTGTCGAGATAGGGATCGGTTTAGCTTGACTTCTGATAATCGGCAATACATTTTTATAGGTTTTGGGATGGGTACTGATCCATTGATAAGGCCATTATTGCATGTTTCATCCTGTAGTCAGAGTTCCAGATGTTTCCGTAAGTACAAGGTCAGACGTCGACAATGCTTAAATGTACTATGTAGTCGCAAAAATTCGGGAGGAAATAGTTAAACATGTACTTTTACTTTTGGGCTTGGTTGGCCGTTTGCCCTTTCCTCGTGTAAAACGATATGACTCGCTCAGTTTCATTGAGTCCTTGCTCTTCAAAACTCATCATGATCGTCATCCTTAATGATTATGCAAAGCAAAGAAAAATATATGGATACTGCATGAAAAGTCAGTCGCATACTGCTAGACGTTCATCGTCTTGTTCTCAGCTCAGCTCAGTTGCTAATGGTGGGATGAAAAAGTCAAAAGTGAATTAGATGGGGATAGGAAAATGAGCCAGAGCTGCCGGAGAAAGAAAAACTGATCTCGTAAAAAGGAAAGGAGACAGCTTAAGTGGCCATACTCGCGATAATATGAAACTCGGAACGCATCATGATAAAAGGTCAATTCTCTTTCCATAATATTCCAGATTGTTATAATAACGAGAGCGAGAGTTGGAAGAAGGATAAGAAGGAGAAAAACAATTCTATTTCGTTTTTACTTCCCACTTTCGCATTCATTTCGAAGAATATAGCTATGAGCTCATGAGCTGGTTGCTAGTCTCGTTTGTAGTGTGCTGACTTCGGAATAATGTCAAAAGAAGAGAGGAGCTCGTGCATTAAGGAAATGTTTCGTAATTTTCATGTTTATTGCCTATAACAAGAGCCAACGGGAAGTTTCTTCCTCTCTGTGGGCTATGTGAAGTGAGTCTGATGGGATGTGATAAATGTCCATGTGTAGCATGCATATTACATGTGCATGTGGGCTTCTGTGTACACAACACAGCAGTACATTTATATTAATGCAGTTCGTGTACAATGTATGAGAGCTCGGTATTAATAATGCTGCTGCCTAGCCTACTTTCCCCGAATACGTATATATTTATTTCCACAAAACAAGAGGAGGATATCGATTGAGGAGCCCAGCATGAGCCTTTAAACCCGTAGCACTCACTCCTATTTGCTCAAGCCAAAAGCACGCAGATGAGTTTGATTAGGTTGAACTTTTCATTGTGGCTTTTTATGTATAAAAATGCGAAGAACAAGTCAGCACACAGAAGACTAGCGCCCGATGCCCGATATCCTTCACATTTAAGTAGAAATAAAAAGTGTGTATGGGAGTCCATATGTATGCCATTTGGAAGACGTTATGTGTACTCTTGGCATTTTCCTTCTTAGGCGAAAGCAGAGAGCTACGGATATATATCTTGGCTGACTGAGCTCTCACTCAACTCACTCACTCTCGAGCAATTCATTTTCCCGGAATGTGTATCAAAGCCGAAAAAGCAGTGTAGTTGTTAGTCTCATCTTGATATTTCCCGTATACACCAGAGAGACAAGTCAACTCTCAATGTAGTACCTTTGTGTGTGTTCTGCTTGCTCTCTCCTTTTCCCTTATGAGAAACAGAAAAGCACATAATACGTCAGGACAAATTCCGCTTTATGTTCATAATCATAATATTTGCTGGCACTTGGCACTGGCAATGTGTACCATGTTCGTACACCTACTACAACCGCTGCTACTAGATTTTGCACGAGTTGCGAGCAACGTTGCTTTGCTCTTCTGAGTACACTTGCACTCTGTGAGAAACAGATATTAATATAGGGAGTCACATGTACATATTTCTATATTAATAGCAACATTATCACATGGACTAATTTTTTGTGGCAACTGCTCCTCCTTCTTTGACCAAAAGAGGATAATATTCTTGCCGTGTCGTGTGTTCATTAAAGGATTTAGTAGTGGGGCTGATGTGTTGGTAGTGGTGTGTGTGGTGTCATTGTTTCATATCTTGCTAGACCAGGTGCATCATTTTATTTTCACCAACTTTTCTTGATCAATCTAGTCAACGTAGTTGCATGCAACCATACCTAAAAACTTTCTTATCACAATTGAATATAAATGTGAGTGATGATGTGCCTAATTTCCTGCCAACTACAAAACTACCTTCTTAAGCCGTAATAGTTTATGGAAAGAAGGTGAAACATATTTAGTGAGATTGCTATCATCTACATTTTTCTTCTGGTCGTTACTTCACTCGCAAGAAATAAGTGGGGCTCTTTCTTATATATAGTATGCCGTTCGTTGTTACTGGTTGTAAAGTGAATTTGATGTGAGGAGCAGTATAAAAGTGGACTTTAGTGCAAGTCGTTTCATGTGTTGCTGAGAAAGCTACTCATGTACGTATCTTATATACAATACTTCTGATGTGCTGATACATAAATACATACTCAAGCAAGTGCCGACACTTGATGAGTGAGTTGACTTTCTCTTTGAGTGAGGTTGCGGACAAGAGATTCCAGATTGAGTGAGAGAGTGTGTTCTCCCGAGGGAATCAGAGGTGGGAAGTGAGACAAGTGCGGAAAAGCAATCAAGGAAGTCTTTACTAATTTCCGATTATGCTGATGAGCTACTTTCTCAAGAGGCACTAGTTTGGTTTAAAAAATGGCAAGTGATTTGATGACGCGTTAACTACAAAGTTGGAATGGGATCGGATGGAAGAGCTCCTGCTTGCTTGTTTGGATCTAGGTCTCACATAATGCCTTTTAATGAATAGCTAATGGAAGGCAAGGATGTTTCCAAATGTAGCTTTTATTCAAATTCTACTTTCTCTCAGTTGGCCTTCCTTTAATATTCTACGCTTGTGGTTAGGCCAGCCAACAAAACCACTCGTAGGACACGCATGAACGAGCAGCACAATAATTCGATTACAAAATATACGTAAACAAGAAGCTTCCCTGGGTAGGTATGTGAATTGAGAAGCTGAAAAAAAGAAATGCGAATTTTTTTCCGCAGCTGCTGCTCCTTCCCTTCTTCTCCACGCTCTCATCACACAAAACTGCTATGGCATGGCATTTTGAGCTGAAAAGGGAGAGAGAAAGAAAAGGCTCGAGTTGGACTATTAAAGTCTTGGCTTGTGTTGATGAATAAATAACAACTTTTTCTCAGCAGTAGTCAACTCCTTTCTCCCCAACATGTTTCGTAACGCAAGCATCCATTTAATATGTAGTTTCAATCGTGTCACCCAATCGAACATGTCCTTTTCACATGCACTCGTACTCCAAGTTCCTTTCAAAAGCATCGTGTCCTCTTGTCCTTCTTCCTTAATAAAATGATGGGAGAAAGGCGAACGAGGACGACTACAAACCAGCCGAAACTAATGGCTAGCTCCGAACTCGAAACAAGGAATCTTATTGAATTTTGCAAAAACAGAATTTGATTTGCTGCCCTAACGAACCTGGTGAAAGTAGTCAAATATAGCCAAAGGAAAGCAAAAAATTCTCGTTACTCGTAACTTTCACTGTCTCCGAAATATGCCTAACGAAATGTTGTTAGAGTGAACAAGACAGCTTCAGAAGCCACTTGTCAAATAAAACAAAAGTTGACGACATTTTTTGGATAACAGAATGGAAATAGGGTGTTTGCATGTGAACGACATATTTCCCGTGGCTGTTGTCACCCAACTCATCACCAGCCGCTACACGGAAAGGTGACCCATTAAAAATGAAATGAAGGAGCAAGAGGAAATGCAAATGGAGAAAGTAATGAAATTAGTGAGGTTTGGAGACTTTCTCCTGCTCTTTCTCTAATGGGCAAACTAATAATATGAGTAATATGAGATAATACACTCGTTGCAATCCCATTTCAAATTATTAAATAATAATATGAGAACTGAAATGAAGTGAGTGACGAAGGAACAGCACACTATACTATCACCTGTATCAGATTAAGTATGAAAGAAGGTAATACAAGTACAAGTGAAAGGTAGTGTCTTCGTCTTTACACGGGAGGAAATGAAATGGGAAGAATTGCATTTTTTTGTGACAACTAATAACGTGTGACGGTTTGATGGTGCATATGAATGAACATGCTTATTTTTTCTCTTTCGGGTGAAAAAAGAGAATTATTATGAGTTCGGGGAAGAACGAGCAGCTAGTTCAAGTATTTCCATCGGGCCGACGGACGACCAAGCCACATCCACAACAACAGCACCACCAGAATCTCATTGCTGTTTGTAGTGTTGTTGGTGACGGCTCAGGTGGAGACGGCAGTGGTAGCAACAACCTTTTCTTGGGAAACAGAGCCACTAACCCAACATCATCAGCTTCTTCGACAGCGGCTCCTTCCACGTCCACCAGAGTGAAAGCTAAACTGCTCATTCGAAAGGGGAACAACAGCAAGGGCAACAATGATGGTGTTCCAAACAGCAGCAGCAGTCAGATCCTCCACTCACCATCATCTACGAGGAGGGGACAACGACACCGCAAAATATATTCTAACCCGGGTGTGATCAACTCTGGAGATGAGCACGAGCATGAGCTCTTCCTCGACACTTCTGACAGTGCGTTGTTGACCGGTCCTCCGAATAATGGTGGTAATGGTGGGCAAGTGCAGATTAGTAAAACTAGAGGCATCAGCCCTTCTCCAAGTGATCGGGTTGTCAA
>JAQGAP010001137.1:0-22630 GCA_034697805.1 Orchesella bifasciata | reverse complement strand
TGATAAGACACGTTAATCGAACATACGTACCAAATCTTAGGTCAATCGGAGCTCAACTCGGTTATATTGTTCCTCGTTAGTACAACCACAATCGAAATGACGAGACTGGCAAAAGTTTTCTTGACAAAACAAACTCATTATTGGAAGCCAGCACGATGCATAATGATCTAATTATTTCACATAGCAATATAAATTAACAACATCTCTATATTTTCTGGAACCGGGTTTCCCAATAGCAAACCTGCAGAAACTTCATTGCGTGAAGTAAAACCGAAGTAGGTGTGCCAGCTACAGTAAGATTATGAAAATCAGCTCATTACAGAAGGCGACCATGTGGTACCGCAGTTAAAAAGTGTTACAATTGGGTAATTGACAATCAAGTTTCCACACTTATAACGTAATTGGTTTCTGACGCCTTGGTTTACTCCCTTGTAAAATAAGAGCAGCATACCATGAAATCCTATAGCTTAAACAGACTTTTAAACCGGATATTGCCTGGATAGATTGCTTTTAGCAAGCATTAATAATAACAAGTAACAAACATTTTATGGGATCCGCAAGAGTCTCCAAGAAAAAGAAATGCTTCCGCCTTCGCGACATTTCTCCAGTAAATGGAAGGAATTCATATTGGAGCATGAACGACTTAATTATTATCGAAGTAATGAAAGTTAGAAATACTAGGATATGTTCGTTTTCATTTCATTAGAAGAAGCCAAACAACAACTTAATATTCATTTGTGCTCCAAGTACAAAAGCGTCACTAGTCAAATCTACGTATATCAAGATTCGTTCCAGACGAAGTGAAAGCCGCAAAAGTGGAACAAACTCATCATGTGGTTTTTTTCCTTACTGAATCTTATGTCACTCGCTGAACGAGAATCTTACGTTCATTGTCATTCAGTTCATTTAAGATGAAGCTCCATGTAAATTTCTTTCTGAGACGGAAGCTGGAGACTTGAAAGAGTACTTTCACCCCAGTCCTTTCTTTCTAAGCCATAAACAGCTGCACCAAAACAAGCCTAACTTAGCCTGTGAACGCGTTAGAACATCGAGGAGGCACGAATAAAGAATCCTTATTTTGACCCGGTTGCTACTGTTCATTTCATCCATAGTTGGCCATATTTTTAGGTCACATTGGTTAGTAGCACATCAATGTCAATTTAATACACCCAGCTTCATTTTTCCCAAAGATCAATAGTTTGATTAATGAAAAATTATAGACTGAAAATGACTAAAACTGAAATGGGTCAATCGTGTTCAGGTCACAGACAGACAAACTGTACAAGAATACGTGGAATTTCGATTTACCTTAATGATTACTGCAATTTGCTTTCACAAAGATGTTGATGAACCCTGTCAGCATTTCTCCTCCCAGTATTGCATTAAATCCACTTTTTTCCATTTCAAACCCGAATGCATGCGAAGCTTATAGAACCTAAACCGTGTTATATATATGCTGATGATGCTCAGCAAGGATCACAAGAAAACAAAGAATTATTTGAGAAAAACAAAGAGGGATTTGGAGTTCTGCCTTATGAGAGGATTTAGCCCATTTTATCTTGTCGTTCACATTCCTCCTGTTGCTATTTACTTACCAACTCGGTCTGTTCAGCTTCTTTCAAAGATTACACAAAGCACCACGAGCCACTAAGCTGTGTAGCAAAACCATTCCAAAAGAACGGAAAACAATTTCATGCAAAATGGGATCTAATGTTTGACTTCTTTACGACCTTCTTAACATTCCGAAACCGAAGTATTCATGGGATTCACATGACTCACATTTATATTAACGACTCGAAACAACAAATTCCAAAGGAATGGAAATGAAATGGTATGCTTTTAGAAAGGTAGAGATTATGTAAAAAAAAATCCATTTTCTTTCTTTGCTTTTACAATTTTTACATGACCTTATTTCTCGCTTCCGAAAGCAGGAAACAAAAAGAGTATCGTTCCCAACCAAATAGGGCTTGTTCACCTGAATTAGCTTGAAATGCATCATGTGGTGTTTTTGACGTAAAATTGTTGGCGTATGTTCAATGTATGATGTTTTCAAACATTCACCTGTAATATAATTTGTTTTTGCTCACATTATTGTGAAGTCACGTTTTCTTCCCTCGTTATTTTAATGCATTGATGCATGTTGTAAACAAATTGGAAAATATATGATAATTTAAAATACATGTAATCATAAAAATAATATTCATTTCGAAGGTCACTTCCGCTCAGAAGGCGTCCCTAGAAATGGGAGCTCGGGGGCGACAGAAAGGACACCAACAGCAGCTCGGTTAACACGTCCAGATGATAACTCGGATGTAGTCATCGCAGACAAGTGCGGGGAATGTCCAGAAGATTCGGCAGGAGTGCCAACTGCTGATGGTCGCTGTAAGTGTATGTGCACACATTTCCACAACGAGCCGCGGAGGAAGAACCAAGAGTGTCGAAGAAACGTGGAAGGTAAGGCAAATGGAAAATTTAGTTGCCGATAATGTCCCCGCGTAATGGATACATTACCCTAGTTTTACCTCCTTTTCCGGAAGGAAAAGTAAATTTGCTTGGGCTTCGACTTTTAAAGACTGTGCAAACTTTTATGTTATGATTACAATTCGAAGGAAGTAAGGAAGCAGTAAATTAGTTTGGCTAAGAAAAAAAGCTGCATTTAACCTAAGTTTATTACCCTCGTGGCAATCATAACATGACGCCACAAAATTACTGCTGTGTAAATACATTCTGTTTCTTCCTTCCTACACAAGTAGAGTAGGTTGTGCTAAGAGCGGTGATGGTCAATGGCTGATATCATTGATTCGGAAATTACTGGATGATTTCCTTTCTCCCGTCCAGACTCTATTTATGGTGTGCCGATTTCATTGCTAAATCGGCTTTGAGCTGGCAAGTCATGTGAGTAATCTCTTAGATTAGGGTATCGAACACAGTTTACGTAAAGAAAGGTCGATGTAATGTAATGCCAAATGCCACACGATCACAAAGGCAATATGCTCAGTTTGTGGTGGCAAGAGAGGAATAACAGCATTTACGACTTGGTATAGGATTGACGATGGTCAGCAAGTAAGTGTGATTATGCCTTTCTATGAACAACACCGACAAACGAACAGTAACTTCCAGTTCGTACGCCGAATTCACTGTATCCTACTTTAATTATCAGACTGCTGAGTGAGTCTCTATTACATCTGCACTTTGTCATAAAACGATGACTGAAGGGAAAGCAACGGAAAGAAAATCCAATCTACTAAAATATATGCACTATATCCTACTACAGTCGCTTCTATATTTATGATGATTACTCTCCTTGTTTCTCTTGCTAAAACGTTGACTTTTTGGTTTTAATAATATGTTGACCTTGACAAGGAAAATTCTACTACGATGCCTAAGCTTTCAAAATTGTATGTAACAATTTGTTTCAAAGAAACTAATTGCTGTGGATTTTGCTCTCTGTTCATTTTCAGTTCCAAAATCGGTGAACTCTACTGTTCCTAATTCAATACCAGTGAGCGTAAGTGGTCATTGACATTCCGTTTCTAAAAAAATTGATGCACGCACTATTTTTTCCAAGAACTGGTTCAAATCATAGTATATTTAACACATACATATATTTGTACTTCCATTCCATTCTGTAGGTGCTCGCGGAAAAGATTAATATAACCAGCAACAATTCTGTTGATTCTTTTGGTCCCCATCTTGAGAGCAACTCGTTGGGCTTTCCACTCCATATGATTCTCCTCTCAACAATGATGCTCCTCTCACTTCTCATCATCTTCTTTCTGGGATTCTGTCTCGTAAGAAGACGCTCTCTCCGATGCTTCAATCGATTCAAGGCACAAAGTCGGGTAAGTTGAGAAAAAGTTCTCGTTCGATTCTATTCTTAGGCATTCCATTAGCAGCACCGAAAGTGAAAATCCAGGTGTACTCTGTTGACAAATTGATGCCAAAAACCGTGCATTGCGTGAATGTTTCGGTAGTATAGTACCTACGAATGAATCCTGCATAAATACATCTTTCCAATTTCGACAGCAAAACTCTGAAAAGCATAAAAACCCCTACTGTCTCATAAACAAGCAGTTGCTCAAATGTATTTTGGCAAATCATCCACAAAGTATACCATAATGGATGGTCATGTAACGTCATTCGCATCCTCCATTAATGGTCTGTTTCTCAATAAACCACTCAGGCAACGTGGGGATTTATTATTTCAATTTGGTTTGTTATTTTACATAAGGATATTTGTTAATCAAATCGAGCTCCAGAGACTTGTTTGTTCTTTCTCCAGACTCAAAACAAATAGGTAGATTATACTCCAAGGAAGCTAAATACACGGCCAAATGCACATTATGTATATTATGTTTACGGATTCAGAAATATGTAGCAAGAATGTCTATTAATAGCCTCGCTCTCTCCACATTTAGCTGTTGTTGAGGCAAATTAATTTTTACCTGTAAGTACAGTGAAAAACAATGAAACAACGGTGAATAGTTGAACTACTACGAAAACACTTGAATTCGAATTAAACCTTCCTCTCCGGTTTCAGTCAAAGCGTTTTGAATTGCAAAATAAATACGTACTTAATCGCCTACTTACTTCAATGCAGATGGAAATGAAGTCTCAATCGGGTCGCTTACTTCCCGACCGTTTTATCAATAACCCAACGTACGAAACAACATGTCTGGATCTTGCCATCCGGATATATCCTTCGGAAGAAGTCACACTGCATACTCAAATTGGGCAGGGCTGCTTTGGAAAGGTTTTCAAAGGTAAAAATAATTATAAAGAGTAAAAAGCATGAGCATATTGAATTCTAAAAATCCTTTTTGTAGTTTCAGGGATTGAAAATTCTAGGAAAAAATTAGAATAGCTTCCTCATAAAAAACAGCCAAAAAGATGATAATTCAATAAAATGAATAAAATGTTGGTCCGGTTTTGCAGGGGAAGTGAACGGGGAAATCATGGCTGTAAAAATGGTTCACAGTGAGCATTCAACTGAAGCCCTACGAGAAATAGAGACGATGTCATCCTTTTCTCATCCAAATATCCTTCCGCTTTTCGGAATCGCAAAGAGTCCAGGTAAGAACGGTGGAGTTTAGTAGTTTTCTTACACAGTTTGTAATTCCTTCTGTCTGCAATGTGAGTAAGCCTTTTTATTGAGGAAAGGCATCGCATATTCTTATAATCTATCTGAAGATATACAGACAGTGTGGTGATAAATTATTTCTGTCCACACTGTTTTCTTGTCACGTCAGTATAGTTAAATTGTATTTGTAGACAAATTGTCGTCACAATTTTTTTTGATTTTAATCTGCATACTTTCTCTTTTGCTATTCCATTATACTTGAACTTTCACTGAAAGGAAAGCAAGGGAGATAGCTAAAATAGACTGTCTATGACTTTTATTACTAATTCGATTAAAGGGATTGCAAAAGACAGTGAATCCAATCTCTCTGTTTTCATTTCTCGTTTAATTCAAATTGCATTTTTGTTTGTATTCCACTTCAGAAGTAGATTCTCCCTGGCTTCTTTTTGAGTTCATGGAGCATGGAGATCTCGCAAGCGTTTTGAGGAGCAATTCTCCAGGACGAGGGGCAAGCGGAGGCCCATGTATTACTCCAGTTTATTCCAACAACAATGCTGTGCTAAAAGAACTAGATAACGGAGTTCCAAAGGAAACTGAGATCAAACCGTTTCCTCTCACACACGTGAGTCCATAAATATATTTTACTTTTTCCGCTATGTTGATATCAACAACAAACTCTGCAATTTTTCGCCAAGCATCCACAATAAAAGCTTATGTACAAAAATGAGATGGAATGGAGAAAGTGGTAGAAGCTTTCAAGTTGCTTTCTTCACTTTCTCCAGTATTTTGAAAGCATTACGGTTATTTTATTTACAAGGATATTTTCTTTGTGTATTCCATTCCCTGTATCTTATCAGGGATGCGAAATTCTTCAAAGCTTTTGTAACTGATTTGAAAAAAAAACATGAAAATGCTTTGAGGTATTGTGACGTATTTCGTGAAAACGGAATATACTTCGTTATATTACATAAAAGTAAAATGGCTAAAGTAGTTTTTATTTCATCTTTCTAGGACCAAGTTGATAGATCTACAAACTTTTCTTTTACCATATTTCTGATTTATGAACCAAGAAGAATACTCAGAAGTAATTAATCAAAGGATGCGCTACTTTGCATTATGAACTTTTATTTACTCTCCTTCCACATTTTAGCTGCTCTCAATAATGTCTACAAATTGCATGCATTCAGATGAATTCACAATAGATCATCTTTGATTGCTAATGCTTATTTTACTGTATTAAATGTCCTTCCTAGGAAAGATATAATGAGTGAGTGTTGGTTACATGTATTTGTTATATCGTCAGAAGTCTGAACTTGTTTACCTCCTTTATGGTTACCTAAACAGTTACGCATGGAAAGATACAACCAACAAGATGAAGTAAATGTTGAAGACGAACGGTGATATCATTACAATGACACGCGCTAACAATTAGCAGTTATTCAGTTCACCTTGCTGATAAATCTTTTCATTAGGCTATACAAATAATAAGATGACAGTTGTTGACATGTTGACGGGAAATTGGGAATATGCATGCATCAAATGAAAAGAAGAATAGTACACTCACTTGAAGCGTATTTCTTTATAAAATGAAATGTAAAGTGGATTCCAGGGAAAATAAAGTATAGTTGCTTTTTCCTGAGAATGGGTCATTAATGGTGGCAATAACAATACAAAAGGCTATTGTTCCTTTCCTGTCATCCCAGGCGGCATTAATTACATGAAACAAAAGATATGTATCCATACATTCAACATTAAAGTCATTTGTTTCTTCTTTTCCAGGAAATGTTATCGAATATTGCTGTACAAATTGCAGAAGGAATGAAGTACTTATCATTTCAACATTTTGTGCATCGAGACCTGGCAGCTCGAAATTGTCTTGTGTCGTCAACAGGCGTTGTCAAAATTTCCGACTTTGGGTTGTCCAGAGATGTGTATACGTGTGATTACTACAAGGTTTGTATAGCACATGCTTTTTAATGTAGAGAAAATGATGTTCCTCTCATTATCATTCACTTCCGTACTCATCAACAGAGTCAAATAACTTTGATTTAGATTGGAGGCTCAAAACTGCTTCCGATTCGATGGATGGCACCAGAAAGCATCTTGTACGGATGCTTCACCTTGGAATCTGATGTCTGGGCTTATGGCACCGTTCTCTGGGAAATTTTTACGTGGGGACGTCAGCCATACTTTGGCCACTCAAATGAAGAGGTTCGCATTTCCCTAATTGTAGTGTGTTATGAAAAGTCTACGTAGTTGTATAAAATGATGATGTGATGTTTTCCAACCTTGATAGGCTTTTTAGCACTCAAGTATGTTGTGGCTGTTTTGAGCTAGCACATCATATCATAACACTGTCTTATCTGTTTAGGTTGTGCAGCTAATATTGGATGGTGTGCTGTTGTGTCCTCCAAGTGATTGCCCTCCTTTGATCCAAGAAATGATGGCAGGATGTTGGAAAACTGAGTCGAAGGATCGCTTCAATTTCCGTCAAATTTGCGAAAAATTCGCCAAAGCCAATGGAGCGAGAGCTCCTAACAAGGATTTGGAGCCAAGAGTAAACAAACAGGTAATAATACACAATTAACGCGTGTTATTGTAGAAAAGTGATTGAGCAATTCCAATAAGAACTCCTTTTTGCTGTTTACACGCATCCATTTTATTAAGTGCACATTTTTGGGGGGCGTATTGGCTATAAATTCAGCAATTTGTTAATACTAATACTTTCTCCTTTTTCTCATTTGATTCAGAATGCAATTACGTTGGACGAATCATTGCATCACACATCCTCTTTTGGAGTGTCCTCCAGTGCTATGGAGTCAGAGTACGAGATTCCTCGACCAGCAAATCACATTGAATATTTGCAAGTTATTTAGACGCGATGCAAGGTATGTACTAGTTATGTAATGTAACTATAGTATGAGTAGGTTTTTCAAAAGTATTACAAGGACCAAAAACGATATTGTGACTATCAAGGAAAATTTTGACTCTTCATATTTACACGCATTAAACATTGTAGATGTTAAAGCGTAGGCAAAAATACTCTGATGTAGAATGTAGGGGCATTGTGTGGTAATTCCATTTGAATGCAAACTTGGCAAAATATTTTTAAGCAGACCAAAGAAACAATGAAAAAAACTGTTTTTATTTAACTTTAACAAGTCATACACGTACAATGTTAGTTTTAATATGTAGTTATAATAATATTGTTTATCGATTTAAATTATTATTCTTTTCAATAAAAATGCTGAAATAAATATATGTATGCAAGTTGCTTATTGCCCAAGACCGATTGTTATTAAAGTTTTCTGTTGATTATTCTTGCAGCTTAAAAAAAGAATATCATACATAGATGCAATGCTATGCCATCCAGTCAAACGATCAACATCCTCATAATATTACTATTTGAAGTATTAGATTGCCCCAGTCTGAGTTTACATATGTCGTATGGAATCATGCGAACGAAATGTAACTCCAAACAAATATCTGCAGGTTCAGAAACTCTTTTATAACTATTTGGAATGAAAAACTTTACTTTTACCAAAGCTAGTCCAACATCCAGCACTCCTCTGAGAAACTAGGGCAGATGAAATTATCCTTGATTCCTGCTTCCCAATGTCATTTTTACTTTAGGTGAGCCACGTTCGCATATGGAGCAAGTAACACCACTGGTGTTACACCAGTAAGCAGCGGGTCGTTTACCATCAACGAAAATTGACTGACAGCTAGTTTAAATTTCATACTTTCACCATCACACTACACGCCTTCGGGTAAAGAAAGTTCAAGATAATGTGTTTGTCACTGAAACAAATCGAGGATAAAAAACGACACGTTTTGAAAAAATTCATGTTCTGCGATAGAAAACACACGAAGATATTTATTCGATTTTGAATAATTTAGGGACATTTGTTTCTGTGACGTAGTTCACAGCTCACACCAACATGTAACATGACGGGTACCAAAGAGTAGGCTCACTCTAAAAGGAATGAAGTGATGATGATGACAAAAATTCTCACACAATGCCAAAAATAGACGCGTACAATGTTTTTTTTAAAGAATGGGACCATGGTGTAAAACAATGAATTGATAATAATGAAGACAAACGTCAGACTTTCTTTTGTTTGATGGGGAAAGAAAGCGTCGTAATCCAATTGTTTCGTTGAAAAGAGGTTTTAACATTTCAGGAAAGTTATCCAATTTCAGTCCTTATTTGAATTGGAAGAGGAAGAAAAAGTAGCTTATTAGCGTTTGTAACCAGAAACGGTTCAGCATTTTCGTGACGACCAAAATAGAATGAGAGAAAAGTGAGCTAAGTATATGGGATTTTGTCCATATTGTTATGATGCCTAGAAGTAGGAAAATAGCAAACTCGTGGGTTGAAGTAGCTAGGAGTCGTCTACTTCTGGATTTCCACATGTTGAGTTTCGAGTGGTGTGGTGTGGTACGACATTGTGTCAAGAAGATGGCTATGAACATTTCCCATGCACGTTATTCAAAACATGTTTCAACAATAGAGTCCCAAATTCGACGAGCAATAGGAACACAAATAATTACACCATTATATGCTTGAGTCATCAGTATTCGGTTTCTCGGTCCGTTGACATCGCTCATTCTTGAATGCTGAATGGGCTTTCTCTCTGCTTAACTTACCAAGATTTTGCTTGCATAATCTCCCATTTTCTGACTCCACTGGAATTATGTGCATGTAACGACTAGATTCAGCTGGCTAATTAGCATTACTTATGTTGGGTTATTCAACACGGACTTTTATATAAAAAGTAATGATGTTTTATTCATAATTTGTTCATAGGGGTTTACATTCGTTCTACATATTTACACAAAGCTACATATATAATATGTATACAATGTATATTAAATTCTCGTTAAATCAGCGCAATTCCTCTACTTTGACAGCCTATGTGTCTATGTGGTCCACATAATGTGTGGATCATCGTAACTCGAATAATAATATTACACAAGTTTGCTGCATCGACTTGATTAAAAGCTTTAATTTACATTACGTAATGCTGGGTGCATTTTGATTAAAGTTATCCATTCAGGTATCAAATTTCCATACAGACTTATTGTGAATAAACTTATTTAGTTGTACAATATACCTTTGAGTTGTTGTGAAGTAGATGCGGAAGGAAGGTAATTCGTATTTGTTTGGCAGGCCTCCGTAAACTCCTCGTGACTAGTTAGTTACCTTATACAACCTGCAGATATTCAGCATGAGATGCAAGTTTGGGGATTTCATACTCTGACTCGTCACAACTCTCATTTGTTTTCTCAAATTCTCCAATTCTGCACATTGTAACCTGAATATGAAAGTCAAAAAGCATGATCATCACATCCTATGCATTCGTTAAGTAACGAAGTAGCAAGTACTTGCTTTTTCTCTTAATTAAAACTTTCAGTTAAAAGAGGTTGTTTGGTTTTTGACAGACATTTTTTTCATAGAAAATACGAAACGTATTGGATTTGTAGAATGTTAAAAGAAATTGGTTATGAATTGAAATATGAACATGGAATAAAGTAAGCAGCAAATGAGCAAAATAAGCAAAGTGTGAAACTGACAACTTGCAAATTTGGTAGGTTCCACAAGAGCAACTAACTGTTTAATCCCATTTATGAATTTCGTTTTAACATTTCTCTAGTCATTGGCCCATAAAACTCCGTTTTTAGCATTTAGATTTATGAGAAATAAAATCATGAAAAAATGAGACTTACCGTGGTGCGTCCCTGTTTAGGATCAATCCCAGAGTCGTGATGAGCAGCTCGGATAGTGGATTTAGCAAATCTGTTGCAAATTTGGCGGAAGGTGAGTCGATCCCGTGCTTCAGTCTTCCAACAGCCTGCCAACATTTCTTGTATTAAGGGAGGACAGTCGCTTGGAGGACACAGCAGCACCCCATCCAAGATTAGCTGCACAACCTACATAAGCGTTTCATCAGAGGTTATGATACACCCCGTGTTAATTTTATGCATAGAGCATCAGGTGAAAGTAGGCGATTGTTGATGAGTCGATTTGTAAGTGATAGATAGATAATCTCAAAAACACCTCACCTCTTCATTTGAATGCCCAAAGTAGGGTTGTCGTCCCCACGTGTAAATTTCCCACAAAACTGTGCCATAAGCCCAAACATCGGACTCCAATGTAAAACACCCATACAGGATGCTTTCGGGTGCCATCCAACGAATCGGAAGCAGTTTTGATCCACCAACCTACAATTCCATGAATCCGAAATTTTACATTTGCGGTTCTACTGAAATGAATTCCAAAAACGCATTTGCCTTTGACGCAATGCTTGTACCTTGTAATAGTCGCATGTGTACACATCTCGGGAGAGTCCAAAGTCAGAAATTTTGACGACTCCCTTTTCGGACACTAGACAATTCCTCGCAGCCAAGTCCCGATGAACAAAGTGCTGGGATGACAAATATTTCATACCTTCGGCAATCTGCATTGCAATGTTTGACAGAGACTCCTGCAATTGATATTATGATGACGCAAACATTAATATAACACATTAAACATCGAGTCGGCAACTGTTTAGATGTATTATTATTAATCTCTTTTATCTTTGTATTTGAAAACCACATTAAACAATGCTTGGCCCAAGCCTAGTCAAACTAATTGTTAAAAGTAAAAAGGATGAGATGAAACTATGATAAACCTTCGTTTCAGCTGCTTCGGGCTTGTTTGACAAGCACATGTATTGTATTGTATGGTTTTGTAACTTGATAACACGAGCGAACAATGCCAGTGTTATATGAACATCGTAGACATAGTTTGGAATAAATTTAGACATATATGGAGTAGAGTCAATGTGAAGTGTTTGTTTAGTAAGCTGGTATATCACGTATCGTGGCTTTTTAAGTGGCACACCACCAAAACTTGGTGAAGCGCAAGCACAGCCATATTTTTGGTTTCTATTTATGAAGGTTGTTTTCTTACATGTGTCAGTTGAAAGTGAGATTCCTCTTCATCATTGTTCTCCAAAACTTTGTCCTTCTCATCCTTTTGTTGAGCATCAACTTTTTTTGCGAGCGTCATAACAGCCCCGCCTGCAGCAGCAAGTCGTGGTGAGTTCTGTCTCAGAACGCTGGCAAGGTCCCCATGTTTCATGTACTCAAAGAGAAGCCACGGAGCGTCCGCTTCTGTTAAATTTTAACAGTTAAATAGCTCCTATTTAATATTTGATTATACTGGATTTAATTCATCAAAACTCAAAACATTGCCACATTATTTTCTTTAATTGAGTTTTTCCTCGGAAATGTATTACGAACACGTGATGAAAGACTTTCACTTTTTTAATTAACGCCAAAGGCTTACCTTCACTTTTTGCAATTCCATACAGAGGGAGGATGTTGGGATGGCTGAATGACGCCATTGCTTCTATTTCTCTCATTGCCTCTGTGGAATGCTCACTCCGAACTTGCTTCACTGCCACAACCTCGCCACACAACTCACCTACAAATCAAAAGTAGAACTAGGCTGAATAGTTGCAACCTTGAATTGCACAGTAATTAACTTTTCCATTTCTATCCTAAACTAGTTTTCTGACATGAACCGCGATAGACTGGTTGTGTGTGGGGATTTGACATTGAAATTGAAAAAAATAGTAGGCTAATAACGAATTTTACTCTTACTTTCTTCTCATTTTGATAACTTTCATGTAGGAATTCAATATTATCTGTCACGCATCATAATTTGGCCAAATAAGTTTGCTTCTTCAGTTATACATGCATCTGACATTTCTCCAACACACGTACGTAGAATTTTGCTCACTTAAATAGAAAACGCCCGAATGAAATGGAATTTCTTAGATGTTAGAGCATCACAGCACAACTGAATCAGAATGTAATCATGTTTATGATGGCTGATGGCTATGAGCCTTTTCTTGAGTAGAACTTCTGTTAATGTACTTTTGTTTTGGGATTCCACACGTTTTCGAATAAGGTTGTAAAGGAACCTTCTACTCACAATGCAATTATCGCACTACAATACAAAATATTGATGATACTTGCCTTTTCTTTTCGATGTTATGTTATCATTTTGATTTATTTTATCAAGGCTGGTGTTTTTATTATTATTGCACAGCAGTCTTTGTATTTCATGAGAGCAGAACTAAGATGATTGATATGCTAATTTACTGAATCTGCTTACCCTTGAATACTTTCCCAAAGCATCCTTGCCCAATTTGAGCCAAGAGGGTGACTTCATCTGAAGTGTACATACGAATAGATAAATCCAAACACGTAGTTTCGTACATGGGTTTGCCTAGATAAGATTCTGGCAGGAGTCGCCCAGGTCCCATCGAGGACATCCTAGATTTCATTTCCATCTAATAATGAGGAAAAATCATTCGTTGGTGAAAAGAAATAAGCAAAATTTATTGCTCAAAACCATTCAATTTCCATGCTGGCATGCGAGAGTGGAAAACTTAGAAAGTAGTGCTTTAAATCATTCTGAATAGTGTACTTGAAACTGACTTTCTGATTTGTCAGAGGGAACAAGAACAAAACTCGATTCATTAAAGTTGTTACACCGTAGAAAACTAAATACAACTCAAATGGGTTTTATTAATAAATAAAAATTATAAAACTCGTCCTCTGAAGTGCGTAGAAGTTAAAACTGTTTTTCTATTTCGCTTGCGGAATAAATGATTGCGTGTGCATACTAGAATGTATCTCCACATAAAGCTGTCAACAGAACAGCAAGCAAAAAGGGGAAAACATCACGATATTAACAAGCTGTAGGTTACCCTATTGTGCGGTCTGATGCATTTGAGAGAGCGTCTTTTGATGATGCAGACACCCACAACGATGACAGCAAGAAAACAGACAAGGAGTAGTGATGAGATGACAGTGAACTGGAGTACATGACCGAAAGCGCTGCCACCACCTCCCAAATGATGATGATGATGATGGCCGAAAGGCCCGAGTGTGCTATTCATCTTCCTGTCTATAAGAACCTAGTATAGCGTACAACAACACAAAAATACTTCTTATTTCTGCCTTTTGCTCCCACTGTTCTAATTACTCCACGCGCTCTTCCTTAACCTTCTACGAGGCCAGTAAAGTCATGAACAGCACCACCACCACCTTTTGAAAACTGGAAGATAATGAGTATCGTATTACAGAGAAACATATGAAAAGAAACTCACATCCACTGGTATTCTTCCAGATTCGGCAGGGCTCGCATTTTCATGTGGAAGGGAGGCTGCAATACAAAATGTTTAATGAAATTCTTACAAATTCCTTTTCATAGAAAAACTCACGTGTGACTGACTGGGGGAACAGAGATGCATAAATAAAATGGAGAAAGTAGGGATATTAGTCAGACAGCTGGATAGATAAGGAGAACAAAGATATTTAAATGTTACAGCTCAGAGCATCTATACTCATAAACTACCCGTTATCATTACTCTCTACAGATTGCCTATTATGTTATATCGCTAGTTTGGTCCGATCGGCGCCTACACAGTTTTCTGCTTTCTTTAAGATAAAGCACTCAATTAGAGTCAACGAACTAACTTTTTCTTCCACTTGAAAAGTTAGAGCTGACAGTGACAATCCACAATCAACTGCTAAGGTACCAATGAAATGAGTGTGTTGTTTTTAGCATGCACGGGTTCTCTTTCTCCTGAAGAAATAACTCCAATTAAGTAATTCCTTCAACAAAATTATACAACAGTATATTATTGACTGTTCGATTCGAGTACAAATATGTGGAAGATGAGAAACTATTAGAATGTGATTGGGTAACATTCTATAGGCTTTATTGCTAACAAACATTTGTATACTACCCCTTAACAGGTTTTGTATATATCCTACATCAGATACTCACCATCATCGTTAAAATGAACGAGGGCAAAGAAGATTACTAAAAAATTCAAATTAAAGTATCAGCAGGATGTAATCTCATTACAATTTACTTCGAAGGAATAATTGCCATTTTAACTTTGGTAGGTAGGAGTTGAAAGTTAATAAGTTAATCTTATTATGTGATTTCCACAAAAACAAAAACCAGTATTATCTGATAATCTGTTACCAGAAGTATGTATATCGAGGGTTAAAGGGTTCATTACTATCTATCAAAACTTTCACTGGTTATAGTGAAAGTTGTACAAGTGACTTGTTTGTTTAATTCTAGAAGAAGCTAGCTAACAAACCTTAACGAAAGTTCTTATAAAAAGAAGGGGGTGGATCATAATTTAATCCTTGGAGTTGCCCTTAAGTGAAATTCAGAAACAATGCTTGGTTTTAATGCTGTCAACCTCGTATTTTTTATTGCGTTGGAAGGAAAGTAGTAAAATTCTTTGTACAAATGTTAGTTCACCGAGGGCTGGTTGTTAGTTTAAAGTATACCCTATTGTAAATATTAGTACTGCTTTTACTTCACAGTAAAGCTATAACTTTGTTGGCTGAGGGGGCGGATGGAGAAAGTGAGTAGGAAGGATTATGTGATGGACGGACTTGGCGTAGCATGGATATATGGCATTTTGTGATTTTTACATGCTTCAGATATGCGGTTGTTTTACCTTCAACAGTGTTCCTCCGACATTTTTGATTTTTGCGTAACGGTTCGTTATTAAAGTGAGTGCACATGCACTTGCAACGACCTTTGTATGGAATTCCTGCAGAATCTTCTGGGCATTGATTGCATTCATTTTTGATAACGAGATCGGAGTCGTCGTCTACTGACAGCCCGGCTTGAGAAGGCTCTTCTGTGACGATGGAGCCTCGTCCGAGGAGTCCTTCGGAACCGAAACGGCCTAAATAGTGGAAAATTTTCTGTTGTTAAAATGTAAGAGGCTATAGCGTGATCGAGAGATGTAATCTTCCCAATAAACAAATCGTGTGATCTGGATCTTATCCTGCCCATGCCCATCCATTATACTTAACATGTATACAGTGCAGTTAAATACATGTTATAGTAAGCATGTAACGATAAACTATTATGCCACCTCACAAAACAACTAAATCAATGTTCGAAATGCGCTCTCACGAGAAGGGCTCAACGAAAGTGTAAACATCCAAAGGTCAACGAATGAAATGTAATAAATTTTAAACAAAGTTTACAAGTATAATTGCAACCATGCAAATGCATCTAATTCATCGTGTTCTATAAATTCAAACATATATGAAAGCTCTGACAGTATCTCCCCTACAAGGCTACAACCTAAACATTTCTGCAAAAAGCTGTCTGAAGAACTGTTGATTGATTGAATTTATTATTGCGTTGTCGTGCAAGAATGAACTTTTACATTTGTATGGATTAGTTACTGTTTGCAGGCCTTTTGCTTTATGCTCGTTTTATACAAGTTGTACAGTCAGAGAGGAGAGTCCACAAAGCAGATATTCTCTGAAATGGCTCAACAGAGAATCTAACTCATACAAAAGTGGTTCATAGAAATTTGAAACTAAATAGGAACGGTGGGATTAAAACCAAAGCGAAAGAACAATGTTATCCCCTAAAATTTGAGCCATAATACAAGTTGCTCTTGAATGATCTTCGTGGAACACCATTCTGTAGTCCGCCCCACATGAAAATGAAAACCATAGGCAGTCGCCGGTATCAAATAATCGTATTATGTATTGTTTAAAACTATGTCGACTCTTTTCATTAGATCAGTTCTTAGAGCTGAGCAATATATGTGCTTTCGCAGCTACTTTTACAGCACTAGTACTAAGTTAGTGCTACTAACCCTAAGGGTGTATAGAGATGTTATTGTTTAGCTGCCACTTGAAAATGTAGCTAATTGGGTTCCTCCATTATATAAAAATTGTGAATAAAGAAAGTGAAAACACTAGTCTGTTAATAGTCTAATAGATAATGATAATAGACATTCATTCAGCAACAGAGCCACCATAGAACAGGTAAAAGTATAACACAAGTGTTCAATAAAGCTGCATCAAGGCTGTCTATGACAGTTTTTTAGTAGGCGTATAACATTGTGTTTGTCGTGACGTTACTCACTACAGGTTCTTACTGAGTCTTACCAACGATAAAATCTCGTTTCTAGTTTGAGTACACAATGAAGTGGGAATCTGAGCTACCATTTTCCTTTTGAATGGAAACCTGTCCATTTTTAGTATGAAATGATAAGTGGACAGAGGAGCTTAAACATAGCTTAGTTAGCTTGCTACTTGAGTTTTTACGCATCAGTTGGCTTACAAAATGAAGTTTAACTCAAATACAAAATTTGGATCCTACTATAATTCACCAATGTAGCAACGTGACCTACTTAGATGGAAGTGGAACTAAAGTGAAAGCACTTTTCCCTTTTCTCATGAAATTCGGTTCGTAAATGAGGATAGAAAAGAGTAGCTTAAGTTTTACAGGAAGACTCGCTACTCACGAGCCAGAAACTGCAGTTTTAGGCAAAAGATAATTAAATCATTATTAACGCATCGTTGAATCTTAATAATTGTGAAGCTGCAAACTGTTCATTATTCTCACAAGTTTTTACTTGAGTGCTCAATGAATGCTTTAAAGAGTACACAAAAGTGCATTAACAGGCAGAATAGGTTTTGACCGACAAGATTTCGTCACCGTAGTTGTCCTACGATAAATATTTTCATGTTATGAAAAATTGATACGTTTCATATTGAAACTACATCTAAGTAAAAAATAACATTGCGTCGATATATTTTAAGTGTAATGTAAGTGTAGATTTGTTTAGTATGATGATGCGTATCTCAGCCTTCAATTTGATAAACTTCATAAGCCATTGAGCTGTCCAACGTGAGCTTATAATTAAATACGAAACAGCATTGTGACTGGTCGTGGGTTATTTCCAAGAGTTTGCTACATTTGTCATTTCTGGAGAAAAATGCATTCGCGAAAATGACCTGAGTGCATTGAATTTAAACTTACAATTAATCGAATGACAACTCTGTAATAGTCAAGGTCTCTTGTATCTTCCTACCAGACGCTAATCCAAATGCATATCATGCAGCAAAACATGAATAAACAAAATAAACTTACGTAATTTCTGAAGTCTCATTTTGCCCCAATGTCAAACAGACTGTCTTGACCAAATGACGCGTGATTTATCTTATGCAACAGGCACAGCGTTTGAAGCTGCTGTTAGTTTCACTCAGGGTTGACTTTCCTAGAGTTTCCAACAGGCTTCGTTGTTTTATTTTACTACGACACGAGGTCGGAATATGTCAGTCAAGAAGTACTGATATGAGCTTGTTTGTACAATGTGATTTCACCACTACTTCCATTCAAAATCCTGTTATCCTGTTATTCCCAATGGTATTCATGCAACTATTCACTTTCACTAAAAATTACAGAAATTCAACTTGCCCCTTAAAAAGTTTATTGACTTCAACACAGTATTTTAAATATTACGTTGAGTGTACACGCTTATGCGACTTTCACCGTTCAATTATTAAATACTTCTGGTGTGTATGTTTGTACGCTAATCAACAGTATCGTACAAAGCGGTTACTTTATTTGGTTTGCAGAGCATCCAAGTGAACAGATGAAAGCAGAAAAGCACCCAAACTATTGCTCCCGCACTGATCCGAAGCTACTGTGCAACTGGTGGGAAACGAATACTGAAAAGCGCATTAGGAGAAATTTTGTTTCCGTCTTCCCCTTTCTTGTGCCAGACTCCGTATGTAGCAAAATGTGCAGGAATGGTGGCTATCTGTTTACTTCCCTTCTCATCTTGCTGGGTCTTTTAAACGGAGTAAATTCCGGACTCATTCAAAAGGAATAAACGCAAACGCCTTGTGTGTGATTCGAAGTATGGAAACTGAAACTTTTCCACTTTTATGCCAACTCACACACCAAGCAAACACCGAATACATCAGCAAGCTTGTTTTATTTATTTATTTTGCTTGCTTGTTGCTTCCAATTTCAATCCACTTTCTTTATAACTTTCCCTGCTCACAGCTCTCTGTATCTGACAACGAAAAATGCGAACTATAGGAAGAAGAAAACAGCATCAAAGAACTGACTAAAAGGATGCAATGCTGCTTCTAGTAATAAGTAAGCATATGTGTGTCACAATGTGTGTATGAATATGCATGCTATAGACTTTCCAATCAAGGCTTGAGTAGTACCAAATTTTCTTGGTGTATGTTGTTGACAAGTACCTCTGTATTTACTTCTGTATTTGGTTATTAAGCCAATATGCCTACATTGCCAAGTCTTTGAATTTTTCATGACCAATAAATTGAGATTGAAAATAAGATTTGGATGTTGTTTTAAAGATTTTCATTCAAGTAGGTTCATTCCTCTCAGATTTCTTGTAAAAGAACCCAAAATTGGATGGGATGTGGTTGAATAACGTGACGATATAAGTAGCCGAAGGGTCCTTACTTACACTGACAGTTTCTCTGGAATCTCATCTTCCCTTACATCTCAGTCAACTCATTACCCTTTTTGGAATTTGAAAATATGCTCTCTTTATTTCCTCAGTAAAAGTGATTCGTTGAATTGAAAGTCTGTTTCTTGCCATCAGATCCGCTTACTTTCTCCTTTCTTCTTGTATAATTACGAGATAATAGTAACACTAATAATTTTAAGCCATCATATAGACAGGGAGTTTGAAGAAAGAGTTTAACGAACCTTGTGCATGTATTGTCAGTAACACGAGCCACATCAGTAGGTATCCGTGACCGTGTAGGGGGTCCAGTTAAGGTTGCAACTGAGAGGTTGATTATTGGAAGTTTACACAACGGCTGTTCTTCTTGTTGTAAATTGAAAAGGAAGATTCTTTTTTACATAAATACATATGTATTACACGTGGAAGAGCTGTATTGTAAAATGCGTAAAGGGTTTTCTTAGAATCTGAATAAGAAAAAAAGTCTTCCTGAATGTGTAAATACGAACTATGTACATGGACATGCATAAGCCACAGGAATAAATGTGAATGAACTAACATGTGGAAAGTAGAAGCAGAATTTTTCATCCATCCTTATCGTCAAAGTTTGGAGCAAGGAATAGGTATCAAATGTGGATTCTTCTTTGGGAAGCAATTCTTGTTTTCCATCATGTAATGAAATTAATCGCACATGATTCTGTGGCTGGATGCCAAACTGGTTATATTTTCCTGTGGGTAGAACTTATTTACTGTGCGGAAAACTACAATTTGTAATCTTTTCTGACATTGGAATAAAAAGTTAACTGCTCTACCAAGAACAGGATTATTAATTCGCTTCTGCGAATCAACGACTAATATTCTTTGACGCACGTAAAGACTACCGGTAAAATCTCAACGTTAGTAAAAGCCGCATTGCAAATGAAACCTCTGAACGTCGGTATTTACCCAGAAAAAGCCATAACTTATCGTGTAGTCCATTTTATGTTACAATTTAAACAACCGGAACTACATCATTTTGGTTTAATTCAGTTGAAATGACAGGTAATTGCAACTGTTCTTTACATCTCTTTCCAGGACTTCCTCTACCCCTTCAACCTCTGTGATTAAAAAACCGCACACCTGACCGTATCTGTACCACTAATGAAAACACGTTTTAGGGACACGAAATGACTTTCATTGAAGAGCACATTTCTAATTCAAACTGTTAATCTCCGGAATTAAATGGGAACAAAGGAAACTGCAACTAAAACCCAAATCCCTCGTTTCATTTACGTTTTCATTGCCAAGATCGTCAACAAGTTTCCTTTCTCTGCACTCAACGTGACTCGTGAATCCAAGGACAAGGAAAATATTGTTTGTCCTTCACATAGCAATATTCCGAAATGCCATTTAGTCATCCATATTTTCATTACTATAATGGTTATGTATGATGTTTGTTTTTCCACCGCTACCACTCCAAATCAAACCCATCACATTAAAATATTATTTCCCATTACAACATTAGTTGTTTACATCGGAGTGTCAACAGCTAGTTACACAACCTAACTCACACTCCGATGATTTTGCTACCTATATATTTTGGAAAAAACATAGCTACAATGAATTTCATTAGAATATATGTTTTGATTTTGCAACAAATATTGAGCCAGCCAGTCAAAAACAAGCTAAAAATTCATCTCCGACTCCTCATGCTGAATGCATTAAAACTAAAATCTTGTGTGGTATAAGTGAAACGTAAGTTTATTAGCTTATAAGTGCAACAGCACTTACTACTGTAACCAATTTGAAAAATGACAGACGATGCGACGGTTTGCTACCTTGAATATACATAGTAGCGTTTAGTAAACTGACAACATGCAAAGATTGCATTCAACTGCGTGCTCAGCTTTTCTGTCAAAAATGCTTTCTCCAGGCTAACTGATAAGAGAAAGAACCTTTTTATTACGGATAGATGATTTTAATAAGACTTCAGTACATAATTACACTGCTAAAACCAAATTATGGGGTCCAACGAGAAAAAAATGGCAACTAGTACCTGTGAACATCCTTTTTGCATTTGATGAAGAAACAGCATGGCGCAAGAAAACATTAGAAGTAGCATATAAAAGTGAGGTTATAGATAAATCCAATCAAAATAGCACACTCTGAATACTTAATGAAAATTGTACTACAACAGCAAGTAAGGGGTGGCTGAAATGGTGACCTAATGCCACTTCTGATGTGGATGTAAACAAAGCTACCATGTCCTTCGCTGTTACTGAGAAGTTAAGTCAAACCTATTGCATGAAATGGTAACTGCATTAAACCTCTGAAATTGTTACATGGAAGCAATTAAACTGACAAATGCAGGTGCAGCTAACTTGTAGAAGAATGGTTTCATTGGAAAACATTCTAAATGAGAATAATCAATCAATAACGAGTTAATATTTCTTAGTGGAAGGAGAAACCAGTTACGTTTGCAAAACATATTTTGAATTGCATATAAACCTGTCCGCAAACCTGCTCGAAAACAAAGAACAGGCATAACCTGGACCTTTCAGAATCGCAACTCAACAACACGTTTCAAAGATGGATTTTATGGTCTGTCATTTCACAGTTGGAATGGAGTGTAGCATCTTTCATTTGATTCACTTCACATTCTGATGAATTGTTTTCCTTTCCAACATTCCGCTTTCTAGCGGTACGAATGGTATTTGAGTTCTAAGAAAACGAAACAGTAATAACATCAGTTACTGAGAGTTTTTATGTGGTTCTCCTTTGTCATACTATATAAATTTGAGAAATTATAACGGCTGAAAGATGTAAGCAGACGATTTCCATCATATAAAAAGGTTTGTTTCGCATCGATTCTATAACATTGTATTATTTGTAATATTTGTATTCGTTCTCAACTCTATGTAAACCAACTCTGAGTGAAACGAAGGAGAATGAAACACCTTATACAATGGGTCTAAAGCAACCAAGTGTAAAACTTACTGGCCCAAATAAATATACAAATTATTACGTAACTAAAAACACTTAGAAAGCGAAACCGGTTGTATGATGTAGTGTAGTGTAGTAAATAAATAAGTATATGGAGATTCAATTCGTTACGTGAAACCTGTTTCCAGCTTTTCAACAGGTGTTCGTGAACTCTCATGAACCTGCGTTAAATATGTATTTTAGTAGACTAAGATCTTCATGATGATGATTATGTGCC
>JAQGAP010001136.1:0-22644 GCA_034697805.1 Orchesella bifasciata | reverse complement strand
GGGACATATTAATACAATGTGATGCTATCTATAATTTGATGATGAGCAAGAGCAAATGGAAATCATGTTAGTTGACGGGACATGACACTGGCTTCGTTGGAATTGCAAATAATAATCAATAGCTGCATAGTTTGAGCAGCGGTCACAAGTCCTAAGATGACCTGATGTTTGTATTACCCACCGGTATCAGTTTCTCTTCAATCATTACTCCCAATTCGTATAATCTATGCGAAACTGGTGGTGATACAACGTTAGAACACACAACTAACTGTGAAACATCATCGCAACTCCCTCCACTTGGGATTTGTTTCGGGCTCCATTCCTAATTGTGATTCCCTTGACACTCGCTCTGCCGACCGTTATGCTTGTGTGCATAAAATTGAAAATGTTTTTAATTAGCATACAATGATTTATGACAAGGAGTAAATTTCACGCTTATTGGCAACAATACCGAGACGAAGACGCATCATCATAATTCTTCCTTTCTGCCATATATCATATCATCATGTAATATAAGGCAGGAGCACACTTAAAACGTGAATGAAGGTCAATATCAATACCAAAGGATAGTTTTGCGTTCTTCGCTTCATTTCGACATGGACTAAAAATTGATGGAATTGTAATAAAAAATATTATGGTCCGATATACACAGTGGTCGTATAATATGTTCTGCAGCGTTGGCTATAATAATATTGGTTGTTCTCATTTCATCCATATTTTTTCTTCTTGACTGACCAATACTCAAATGTTTTCCGAGAGTTCTCATGCTCATAGAATAAAACACCTATTATCAGAAAAATGACCAGTGTAACCTTTGAAAAGTGTGGGTAAAATGGTAAATAGAATGGGATCACGTCATGTTAGAAAATGAGCGTAAAACCAAACTACAAGGCAACGCTAGATTCCTCAAATTGGAGTAATGTTACAAGCTAATGCCGAGTAGACGGCTGACCTTCAACATCCTCCTCAAAAACTCTCTTTGCTGTTTCCGTCCAGAAGTGAAGGAGCTTTGGGCCAAGTACGGCAAAGCCACACGGCAACAATGAAATGGTCGGTTGGATAGAAAGAAGAAAAAAAGTGTCATCATTTATTTTAACGATGGAAAACATGAATGGTATTCGCTGAGACACAAGAGAGTTTAATAATGGCTGAGTAGTCAAGACCAAGGAGAGGATGACACACACGTCATTGTTCAGGTCAATTTCTGTGGCATTTCACACACCACCGCCGACTGTGCGTTATGTTATGTGAGATTGCATGATGATCATCATGATCATTTCTGATTGTTGGTGTATTTAGCATAGGAGAATTTCAAGTTTAAGGGTCGGATGAATGATGAAAACCAAGAACAAGAGAAATTGGAATGTTAGCAACCCATAACGTTTATCATGGTCGTTCAAAAAATGCAAACTGATCCAAAAACAAGTAACAGATTGCCTCTTTAAAGACGGCACAGATATTAGAAACAATATGAGTGGCTGCCATGCTACCATTTGCAAACAATGCCCATGTCCATGAAATGTAGGATGCACGGCATCCATTGTGGAATCGCGTGGCACGAATTCACGCAAACCTAAACCTTCTACGAATGTGCTTATACTTGTGTAAAAACAGTCTCAAGCCAAATTGGAACTGATGTCGTATGTAATCCCATGTTCATTTGATACTTTAACTGAAGGGTACAGCACTACTGCCCTTCCAGTTAACAAACCCTTGTCAATTTTTATACACGGCTGATATTCCTTTCCGTTTGCCCATTTTACCCCCTAATCTCTCTCAAAAAAATTTCACAGGTCCTAAAATATGTTCTCCTCTAAATATTTCGAAGATTTTCGTATATCAAATCAGAATGAATACTTAAAGCGAAAAGTACCTGAGAAAGAAGTCAAGTCCAACAGTTCTCCTACGATTATATTGAGCAACAATATACTGATCCAGTTCCAAATATCATTTCTCGTAACTTCACGTCAAGTTGTCTCTTCACACAAACTAATTTCCTTTTTACAAAATCTTAATGAGATGCTCCCTTAAGAATGTATACAATTTGTTCACTCTAGCATTGCTCAACTAATAAATTACACTAAAAGTAAGTAGAAATCTGGTTAAAACTGATAAAGATTATCTTTTAAACGCAGATCTGTGAAAACTCCACTTGATAAAAATAAATAAGGCTATTGCACCACATTTGAACTTGTATGTCGGTTAAGACTAAGCAGGGACTAGTTTAGCGAGACAGAAAAATATCCCCACGCCGCATGGATCCTGTATGAGTTCTATACGTTCCCATCTTCACATTATGCATAATTCCAGTTTAAAATCTGTCTCCATTCCATGATACCGGGCAACGGAAACCATAAAGACCGCAACATACTCTGAATACACACTAACCAAAAACGGGCCTTTACCTCTCTTGTTCAACACCACATCACCACCACCTTCATGTTCTTGTTGTAGAACTACCACACTTCTTGGCTTTTACCACTCTTGGGTTTTGTTAGCCAACTAATTAAACAAGTTCTTGCTGACGTTGACTGGTTTCAATAAATTAAATTGGAATCCAATCCCATGATGATTGGGAGTCGATAACATCATCAAATTATGATGAGCAATGGCGACGAGGATGCTCACAAAATCCACTTTCACACAACACGACTCAACCAATACAATGCGTCCGATCCTAGCCCCAGAACTCCACTAAAACATGGTCATATTATTCATCATTCGTCGATGTCAACTGGACAGGTCATGGAGACCAAGAGAGCAACCAAAAACTTTTCAATATATTTCAGTTTTTAAGAACAATAAAACAAGATGCATGAAGCTCTTCTCTCCATTCCATGCAAAAATAGTGTATACCGAACAACTGTCACGATATGCAAATTTGGGTGTTCACAGAAACCCAGCTTCTTCTTTGCTCAACGCTACCTTCTTCTTGCAATCCACCACAAAACGATGGAGAGTGGAACGGTTACGATGCATCTGACAAAACTGGTATGATGTATTATTTATTAGCATCAACAACTAACCAACACAGAACAAAAAAAGGAACCTTTGCGGTAGTGAGCATAATAATAAAAAAGTATTGCAACAGGCAATATAAACTTGGTGGATGTGGATTGGATTGTGAGTCTTAAAATCTAAAACTCTGGCTGGCTCTTGGTTCACAATCACAACTCCCAACCAACAACAATATCTCTCCGGCTCTCCTTACGAAACTAGGCACATGAGATGAAACATGCAAACAATTTTTCCTAAACGTAAATGCACATTTGATGCCTTGTCGGCATGTATAGTTATTTATTCAAAGATTATCTCCCTCCGCGTCTCTATACAGATAATATTGTGTCTTCAGTGAGCCAGTATGCCTGTTGACTTTGGAAAATACCTTCTTGATCTGTGTGCGCGATTAGAAATGACATGGCACTAAGGAGTACGTACAACTGGGCTCGCTTCTATTCTCTATTATATTATTCTGGATTGCTTAGTTTGCAGTTTTGATTCTAACGTTTCTAGCTAAAGAAAAATTATCGTTATTATTTGCAACCCATGTATTTTCTGAGGTTGGTATGCTTTTATTTTAAAATAGTGATATATGGAATGGCATGGAACACAATGCTAACACCTTAGCCCATTCCAACGCATTACTAAACTGGTTACCTTTAGTTAAGTATGCCAGATATGTGGCAATCTTAAATTATTTTTTCAGTGCTGCTGGATGGATGAAATTTTTTTATGAAAAAAATTAGAAATTATACGTATGGACAATGGAATACGGCAAATATGATGCAAGTACAATACTACCTATAGGATGGGATGCTTGAGGCTTTCGTGTGAGAGCCAAAACCAACTTTTATGCATGTAGGAATGAATGATGCATGCGTGAATAATATATAGATATGTGTGTACTACAAGAAAAGTAGGTAAAGACAAACCGTGCAGCGTACTACGGTATGAGCTGAGTAAATTGTGCATTATGAAACTTTTTTAGAGAGAAAAAACTGAATAATAATAACACATAATATGGAGGATTACCATGAGCGTATTGTACTTATCATGGAAACCTGAGTGAAGGCATGGAAGAGCGTGGTTAAATGGAGAGCACGAGCATACGTGCAACAACCACCTTCACCTTGTGTGAAGCTGATGGGCTTTGGAGCGCTTGGAGTAGCGTTTCAATTCAACTAACTGGCTTTCAAAAATAAGTGATTTCACAAGCGCTTCTAATAATAATGTACATGTATACAGCATGATACCAGGTTGTGTTCTCTCTGCCACTCAAAGTAATTCTGATTGATAACTATTGCAATAATAGTAATACTCCTGTCGGGGTTGTCCGGTGTGTGTTTTCTGAAGATTGTTGAGATTTGGTGATAATACGAATCTATTTCATAATCCACTTTTAGTGTGTGAACATGGATGAAATGATTTGTAAATGGGGATGTACTTAGGTAGCCTTCGTACAACTACAACACAACCATTATGGAACGGGATTCCACTTCAGTTTTAAACTAGTCACTTCTAACTTTGCATGTAAACCTTAAGCCAGTTAACAGAAGTAGAGAAAAGAAGTCAAATTCTGAAGAAAAGATTTTGTTTGCTGATATCTTTACCAAGGGATTGATAGGGTAACACAAAAAATGGCTTTATGTACATTAAAAGTAGTGGATGATGGTATGAACTATCATTATAATCATTATAAAGCCAAGTGTAATTTGCCAACCAAGTTACATTCGAGGGTGTCGCAATATCAAATGTACACCACATGATAATTTATATAGAGAGAAGAATGCAATGAAGGATTTCGAAATTTGGGAAAGAAGAACAATGGAGAGTCCAAAAGGTTTCTTATTCATTCACCAACCTTGTGAAAAATATGTTATTGGACTCTATTGGACTGTCGAATTGTATTGGATTATATGAATGGACTGGTCTTTTGTGAGTAGGGAATTATCATGTAACTTACGTGCGGATGATTATAATTGATCAAAGTTCCGGAGCTCATTGTATCTTAGTCTTCTTTGCTCCCGATTCAAAAGAAATTGTGGTGACCTCTGACCTTGTCGTCTTGTGTCAATTCTATAGTCTTCGTATCAAAGTTGATGAGTCATGCATGTTTCTTTCTTGTTTAGTTCTGCATTCCTCGTCGATCTCAATAAGACGTCAGTACATGAAGCTTTCTTGTGCTATTATTTTAGCGGAGAAAATTAAAAGTTCATTACAAAATTGGTGTTGACTTAAACTAACTTAATTTAGTCTAGGCCTAGAGCTGCAGGGGAAGGCGGCCACAAAACTGGTTGTTGTTATTAATCATGGGGGTTAATCCACACATTTGCGTACAACATTTTACTATCACTAATCTATCTCCCTAAAAAAACTCAGGAAACGTCATAAATGTCCGTTGAAGAATCAGGAAGGGATTTATTTGTACATGATTTGCTCTTTGATTTCCCAAGCCAAGCCGGTTAAAAATCACTAGAATTGACGTCACACTACGAATGGATGATAGAAGCGATGCTTTATTGTTTATGCCACACCACACAGGCCTACCTACACATGTAAATCCAAGAGTTTGTGGATATGCGGTCGTGTTTTGGAACAATTATTGTTTGTAGGAGTTTTATCATGTCACTCTAGCATATCTAAATTCCATTATATGGCGATGGGTGATTTTTTATTATGGTAAATCTTATAAGCGAAAAGACTCCGTTTCTTAACGTACAACTATGACGTGAGAACTAGTTTCCAAGTCCAAGGATTCCCAACTTTTTCTAACGTATGTTGATTTGTAACGCAGGTTTCTGAGTGGTAATTGATATCATCATGTGTACACAACACATAAGAAACCGTAACATCGTAACATTGATAGTTTAATGCTGCGGATAACGTATGGTGATCTCTGGAATGAATGGAAAATGTCGAAATGTTCACCTAAATTTTATGCTTGAACACTCAACCCTTTAATTGGCAACCTTAGGGATTCACTTCTCTCTAAATTGGGCTAATCGTAAGAGTCCTGCCGCCGAAATAATTTTCGTTTTTTACCAATAAAATATTGAACTTTAATAGCAAATGCAAACAATAAAATTATCTACGTTTGCTTGTGCAATGCAGAACCTGTACCCTTGCGTTGCATTTTCATTTCTGAGTACTGCATTGACCCAATAAGATATTTAATAGGTGGCTCGTTTCTAATCTATGTTCTAATCAATGCCAATGAATTTGTAAATTGGCCTCTCCAATAACCATTAACAGGTCAGTGCTAACGTAATGCTCCAGTTTGTACAGGAAAATTTAGTTAAAGAGTTGGTTGTAATGTAATTTCTGCCGTAACTTCCATTAAAATCGGAGACTATTTTTAGCAACTCTGGTATATCATGCGAGATTGATTCTACCCTCACCCATCCTCGCTCTAACAATTAGTCAGCCAGGCTCGGTATGGAGGTCAGTACCCGATAGCTAACAACATGACGACGGGATCGACTCATGAAACTGCTGCACCTGTCCTAAGTGTGTTGCGTTCTTTGAGCGTGAGCCTGATATCATGTTACAAAAAGCAATTTGCATAAATACACGCAATGACTTTTAATCAGGATGGGGTCGGGGGACGCGAACATACAGTCAAAAATTCTAAGCCGGCATATTATTATTACTCTACACAAGAATTGGGTTGGGATTAGGATGTTGACAATGACTTTGATGATTCTGATTAACCACCAGCTTTTTTAATCGATTCAACTGCCGATCTGCCGACTCTTAATCCGTCAGTGAAAGAAGGGAACCTTTTCTTAAGCCTTATATTATTATTTGATTAATAACTGCAGACTGCAACACGCCTTCCTTTCATTCACCAAAAATAGCTCACTACAAATGACTAGATAAAGCCTTATCGGTGGCCGACATCGTATGCCTAATTCAAACCGAAAGAAGCACTGAATACCGGCAAATTAGAATGTCACTTGGGGTTGACCTTTTATCGGTGCGTCATGCTGCTAGTTGATAATCATGAAGTTCTTGCACGTACGGTGTAAATTAAAAGTCAAAGGGTACGTCAAATGAGCATTGTTTTCCAACCGCATATGTATAATTATACACATGAATAATATTTGAATGATAGAACCTGTACATGCATAGGCACAGCTTTGGCGTTTGAATGAATTCATACAAACATAATATATTATAATATACCTCAACTTAAAAGTGTCAAGAACTCTATTCTAAATATAAGTGTTCCACAGGATTTGTGATATGTATATTGTCTATTTGGTTGGGGGATTTTATCCACAATGATTGCCCTTCTTAGATCAACCACAACATCCCATGGAGTTCACGTTATAGCCAGTTGCACTCAAACAACTCAATTTTCCACTCTCCTTTTAGAGTGGACGGGAAGCAACAACGTTGTCAGAAAATTTCTTTAAAGCCAAAGCCACACATCAGCCTTCTTTCTTTTGGAGAGCTAGAAAGACCCTGATAACTTGTATCACCACACAAAATAGATCGCTGCTAGTTATTGATAAGGAGATAGATTTGGGTGATAAAGAGGACAAAATTTCCTTGCATAATGATGTGTTCGCTGATGATGCTGAGACTCTTCACTTCTTTTGAACAAATATGATTAAATGAATGAATGGTTCCTACCCTTTTTGTGGTAACCAATATCAATGTCAACCGGAAGGCAGGGTTTACCGACAGATACAAGCACAATCTTTCACAAAAGCCGAATTAATTTGCGTTGTAACAAATCCCCACGGCTCAAAAGTAAAATATAAGTTCAACCGTTTTAAAAGATTTGTTTAAGTGAAGATGAGTGATCTATGTAACTAGTAGTAACAATGACAAAACTTAACTTGACCAGCGATGAATGACAACAAAAACAAGAGAAGAATGAGATAAACAAAAGCCATTAACACCTCATTCATCTCGCTCATCCCGTCACAGTCAAGTGAAAGGGGATTCCCTATTAAGATAACCACGCATAACATTAGCCACTGCATAATCATAATGCATTCGATCTATTCCACTATAAAAAAAAGCTTTTGCAAGGACGTTCATGCGAATTTAGCTCCGGAACCATACTGCGGATTTTATAGAGCTGTGTTAAATTTTTATGGTTGCTAGTTGGTAGATGGCCCGGACAAACTATTGAAAAAATATTGCATGTACGCAAATAGGTGTCATAAATCTTGTGCAAAAAAACATTCAATACGTTTGCACATATAAACTAATCGTAAAAATACATGAAAAACGTTTGGATACAGATTCCCCCGTAAGGTACATATTGGTACTGCAAGTTAAGTTGTATTGTGTAGCCGTACAGCATAATATGATGATGATTGATGTAACATAACAAAGCGGAGATAAACTGAACAGAGCAATATAGTTGCTGTTCTCACAAAGCCTACAGTCATTCGAGCCGTGAGACTCAATGAGAGCGCATGGACCGGAGAGATGTGGTTGGATGCAGTTGGGATGCAAAAAAGAAGAAGCTTTTGAGTATGGAAATCATAGCGAGGGTCTTGACTGATGCACTATTTTTGTACAAACTATTTGTTTATCAATAAAATACATCCAACATGAAAGCTCGATCAATCAAAGCTGAGCCTTTTAAATATACCAGTGTTTGCATCTACTTTTTATATGGCAAATGTAAGCGTGTGTCAAGTACCATTGCATGTTTGGTAGTCAGTTTCGCCATAAGCAACAGTTGTATACGTACATTCAGCTGTATATTATCTTGACGGAGGTATGAAATCAATGTCAAGGTCATGGCGTGGCAGATATTGTACTGCATACTAGCTACAACTATTAAATAAAATAGTACGTGGAGTTATATTATACATACCATCTCCACAAAGCAAGAACAACTGCATCTCCGTAATGAATTGCTTCTTCTGTGCGAAGGTGGACTAACAAGATTACTACGGATAACTAATGGCTCCCATTTGCGAGAGAATTTCTGGCTTTCAGTCATTTTGCTTGGGTAAGATTATGGAAGGACATTGGAGATGAGATGATATTGTTGATATGTTGGATAACGTATTAATAAAATTAAAATCAGTCATTCTAGGGGCAAGCTGCTACATCTATTCATTATTAATCACCAGATTCATGCAGCGGACGATTTGTGTATAAATAGTTAGTCACTCATCATTAAAATAAATATACAAACGCTCACACGTGTCAAAAATGACAAGCTGCATTAAGCGAAGTAAATATGCGATAGCTAAGAAAAACCTTGTAAAACGTCAACTTACCAGAGTATACTTTTTTCGCACCTTTCGCAAAAACCCAGTTCACAGTTTCCCTTTCGCACAGCAGGTTTTTCAATGAGAAATGACAAGGGATGACCCGAAAAAGGAAGGTAGAGATTAGAAAATCTCCCTCCTCGTGCAAAAATTCAATATTTATTTACCGACTGTATATAAATATATATATACAACGTAATTATTTGCACGCTTGCTTATACGGCGTAACAGAAGGAGAGAGGGAGAATCCTCATCAGGAGTATATCAGCGCGATAAAAAATGTAATGTTTATTATGGTGTTGCCTGTTGCACTTGTGCCTGGCCGTGGCCTTGTCTTTTGCCTCGTGTCTCGTGTGCGTGCCCTCTACTTGTCTATCTATATCTGGTTCTGCAAAAAATAAATAGTTAAACCAGCTCTCTAGGAAACGTAAGCGTACGTAAGAGTGCTAGCTTGGCGTTGACTTGGCTTCGCTCAGAAATGCAGCAGCCTTGTTGTTTGCAATGTGATGCTAAACGTCATCATCACCATCACAGGACAAGCACCACTAGTCCGATTGCTTCTTCGCTGCGTTTATTTCTGATGTGCAGCTAGTTCTACTACTGTTTTTGCAAAACAAAACTTGTTGCACAACTTTGTTTGGATAGACTTTTTTTCCAGTTTATAAACCTTTGGTTCAGGAGTTCCGACAAAAATCACAGTTTTAATAGTTCACTTTAATCAACTCACTTCTATAAAGTTTTTCACAACCGCACACTTTTTGTCCAAAAGATTTAACGTTATTTTCAGTAAATTGAAGTAGAGTCATTTTTAACTTCTATTTGAGTGTTTTCTCAGATTACCTATAATATTATAGTTCTAAGAGTTTTTGCCACACTAGACACTTTTCTTAACAGAGTTTTTTTGTAAGTTAAAAGTCAATTAAAATGTTTTTAGCACAAATTGTTCCAGTCTAATTTTACAAATTATCAACCGCTCATCACGCACCCGGTTGAAATTCTGAAGCCTTTCCTCAACAGATTTGTAGATATCATCCAGAACGTTGAGTACACAAGCCGCTATGTATGAAAAATATGCACGTCTTAAAGAATACAGAAGTCTGCCTACTAATCTACAACGACAAAGCTTGACTACTTATGACAAGTGCACACTTGCTCCCAACGAGCTAGTCCAGAAGAAGAAGCTTCTTTTTTCGTCCACTCTTGCCTCCCTGCGTTGACTATATCACCACAGGGTGAAGTGACGAGACGGGTCGAGTGTCGCGTAGGAACCTGATGATGATGATCCTAGGTCGTTGATACTCGCTCAGTTTGGGGATGATCACTGCCAATAATGATTATGCTTAATATATACATTGTTGGTCCTCTAATGAGGATGCCGATGACTAATACATGTCCATCGGACTGACAGTGTATTTTGTAATGTCGTGACTAATCTAACTATAGCCTTTTGTTATTTCCCCTCCTCACCCAAAATTAGACATAGTAAAGTATTCACCTAGTGCTGATGATACAAAATGTATATCAAAATTCAGTGACTCTTCCTCTCTCTCCCTTTTGCTGGATGGAGTGAATCAAGACAGGAAAAAAAACGGTGTGCCCTGGTCCTCTCCGTCTGTCTTCTTGTAGCTTGGCTCACCACTGCGGCTCAAGTAAATGCTTTTTAGTATCTCTCATCTCTTGTTCCGTTGGCGAAACCCTATCACCAGCATAGACTACACAAGAGAAACCATGGAAGGAGAGGCTCATAGCCAAAAATATATATGGTATGTGGCTATATGCATAATAAAGTTTACATTGAATTCCTAACACTTAACTCTGGTAGCACACAAACCAAATCACTTGCTAAATGACAGTAAAATTCTAACATTGCGAACATACGGAGGGTTAGAGTCATGTAACAACATTATGCAAAAATAGTGTACAAGATACTATGGGAAGATAATGAAAGCCAGCGTTTGTTCTCGAGTTCTTCTCAACAGTGAACCCATTGTAGTGGGTTACCCCCACAAGTCACGTTGCCTTTTGGCCTGGAGACGTATCCAGTGCTGTTAGAAATAGGAGGGATATAATCGGACTCGTAATTTGGAAGCACTATCAATCAACCACATCAAAGATGTGGATGATGCTACTCCCAATCCATATAATAATGTTATTGGCTAATTGTGAACAGTAGTTAGTAATGATGTCGTCCAATAAAGAATATTATCAATATTGGCGTAAGGAGCTTTACAAACCACAATAATAAGTAGGGACCATGACTACTACCTGCTTCCTCACCATAGAATAATATACAATGCTCAATAATCCGTGGTTCCAATTCCTCATCCGTATACCATACTAACTCAACTTTAATGCCTATTCATCATGGTGAAGTGCAATGGATACGGCTTCGCTCAAAGATGAGCGAGAGATGGATATTTCATTTCGTTTAATTGTAAAGATCTCATGTAGCAGTTGTGTAGGGATGATGGAGGATGGAATGCAGGCAGTCATTGCGTTTTGCATGCTGCTGCTTCAAATATGTACAAATAGGAATTGCGAATAATGCATTGAAATCCTATGACCACAATCACAATCCCAATTTTCCTCAAATAATCAACGTTTCTTGCAGATATGCTTGTGTGCTAAGTAAGGTGAGACTGTAGTAGGACAAATAGTTTTGGTAGTTGTACAGTTTACACGGAGGAGAAGATGATGACGATAAAACTGATTTTGAAAATGTTCAGAAGCAACGAAAATGGGCGGAGCAGTTGCTCAATCTGATGGTATGTGTATGTGAATTCGTAGTTTGAGGTAAAGACACATGTTATTGTTTCATAGCCCCACCGCTCGGATTTTTAGGCAGGAAAATTACGTGCTAAACTCATGACGATGATGTACAACTAACGCTGTATATAGATTTCATGGATAATGATATGCGTGTGTGAAAATGGTACGACAACCGTGATGATGATGATGATGATGGTTGGATGCAAAGTTCAAAAAAGTGCACCCATACTGAAATACTCAAGAGGGATCATCATACACAACAAGTCTTTCTTAGTCCCACTTTCCATTCTGATCCGCTTGCTCCTACAAAACTGCGAGGAGGAATGAAGCTCTTTGTCAAGCAGCGCCAACCCAACGAATGGTTTCTGCACTCGGTCGTCCAACTGCTCAAAGTTTTCTCGTTGCTGTCACAAAAACCTTTTATCTGTCAAGAAAAACATGCCGAACCATCTTGCAAAAAGCGTACGACATTAATTTCGCATTTTCAGAAACCAAGATCCAACCAACAGATAAGGGGATGCTGAGAGTGTGGCTGCTGAGGAGAAGGACGATTTCACAATAGAAATGAGTTGTAAAATTCTTTATCACCAGAACGAATCGATCCCCTACTCTGGAATTATATTAGTCTATAAGAAAGTTGATTGGAGTTGGAGAATAGAATGATGATACAATCCTTAAAACACAACGAACGAAACCCCCCCATGTGCATCAAAAGTAGGAAATAATATTTACTTGTTTTGTGTGTAATGGAAGTCAAAGGCTTAAGAGAGAAGACGTTGTCCTATGACGAAATCCTGAGCATGCATACGTACATATTAATGCTGTTCAATTTCAGCTTCAGCTTTGCATTGCCAAGTGCAACCATTTATTGGATGTGAGGAGAGTCGAGTAGAGATCTGATCAGAGCAAAGAATTGTGTAACATCAGTATCATCATCACTCACAACATTTGCATAGCTCTATACATCTACTATTCTACTCGCTTATACTTATAAGCACTAAGCAAACAGTAGAGTGAGTGACTTGACTGGTGTTGGTTGTCTGTTAGTTCAGCAACTGGGTCAGTAGCGTAAAGAACGCTGCACCGAATGCATCCAAAACTAGAAAGAAGAGAGAGTGTTAAAAAAAGGAGAGAAGTAACTACACTTTTTCTCTGCATGACATTTTTCAGGAATGGAAATGAGTGAGGATGATGATGAGCACAGCATTTCTGTTTCATTCTCTCACATAACCAGTTTATAGTTGCATAACCAAGTAGGCTAACCACATCGTACTCAATTTTTTGGGATATTAGATATTTCGAAAATGAAAGTTTTAACTATTCAAATAATGCAGTCATTTCAAACAGCATAAAACATTGGATACGAATGAATAAAACTATTAAAATAAAGTGTGAACGAAGAAGTTTCCAGCAGCTCAGCTCCTCTCCTCCCAATTGTGATGGGGATACATACATATATAATTGAAACGCAACATATTCAAGTAAATTGAAGCCTAAATACTTATATCATGCACATTTTAAAGCAAAGAAAAGGGAAGGTACCTACATCCACAGGGAATGAACGCAGATGCTATTTATGTGTGCTGCACTGACGCTCAAGATGCTGATGTTTGTGTTTTTGCAAGTGTGTGTGAGTGAGTGCGAATGAATTGTGTTTGTGTGTGTGGAGTACAGTAAAAACTGCGAATTACGTCTGAGAAATGAGTGTAACCAGTAGAATCAGCTTTTTATGCAAGCCACTCAACTCCCCGCTTGTCCAAAACATATACAGAGTTATTATTACACTACACTCCGCTTCTGCATAATATTGTAGCATCACTTATTATTATTTTAGCTATTCTGCATATGGGGAGATGATCAGAATAGGGTGACCTTCAGTATACCAACGAACAAACGAGAAAAGACTCGAGTAATGTATGCCTGCACACATGGATACAGCTGAAGATTCTGTTGCAATGGTTGTTCGTGTGCTCCAAAAAGTGCATTGCAATGAATAATATATCAAATAAAGGCAACCACTATAAAAGAGTATTACGCCGCTCCATGGAACTTACTTGGGCACGATATGAATACATGGAGTTAGAGTCATCATCATTTTTATATCGAGGGAGATAGAGCACAAAGGTAATAATATCATGAGATAGGGTCATGAGTGACCGGCTGTAATTTCCGCCACGTGGAGAAGCTGTTAGCCTTGTTAGGTACGACAAACGCTTTTTTAGTGGCTCTCTCGCAATCACTATCTCGGGGTTCCATTCCAAAATCCCAATCAACATCAACATCACATCCCATCACCATCATTTCAGCTCTATTTTCATTTTTCTGCTTGCTAACAACTATGCTGTAGGTTGATGGATAGGATTCGTCTCATGAAATGCTAAATCCTCAACTCAAATCTATCCTAGTTTAAGTTTCGCTTTATGGTCTTTTGCTAAATCGAAGGATTTGCAGATGTATGCATAGCATAGCACTCACCATTTGCTTATTAGTTTTTGCCAGTTGTCAAATAAAGTCAGCTCGCCAAACCACTTCGTAATCATGCATGTTGTGATGCTTTTAAACCACTTTATATGCACCAGTGTATATAAAAGCGTGTGTACGCTATAACCTCATATTTATAGCTTCTTTTTAAGCCTCGCTACGCAGTCTATGCTGAACTGAGAACTCCAATTTGTCAACAATAATTCAGGAATTGGACCAACCCTGCCCGAAAAATATTCCAACGAGCTGAATCAATTGAATGATTATTCTCCGATGGTAAAATGAGATATATAAGCAAAATGAGTTCCATTCAAATGAGTAACAATGAAATGCTCATGGTTGACTTGACTCATTAAAAGTTTATGCTGTTCCTATTAAAATTCAATTCATTCACCACTTTTTATATGAGCGATTAAGTTCCGTAATGAAATGTTGAAATGGGTTAAATATCAGACTCTTACTTCCTTAAACTTCCTTAAAACCAGCCAGCTGCTCGCCACCGTTATCATTTGCGGTGAACATTGCTCATTGTCTGCAGGCGCACTCTCCCAAATTAGGTTTTAAGGTCGAGAATTATTGCGTTAGCAATTAGCCACGGATTTAAAACGCTTCTTGAGCAATCAAATTAAATGAAATTAGATAACGAAAAGATTCATCCTGAGCACGACAATGGGGTCTTTGTCAGCAACTTCGATCTACTGGACTCTCCTTCGTTTGCGAACGTAAAAACATGTTATTTTAGTTGTAAATCAAGGGATCGATTAGCAGCTGCCAAAAACTTATCTAGATTGTTTAGGAAACCTTTTGGAATGCCTTACTCGCTATCTAAACAAAACTTACCTATATCTAATTGCATAATAAATAGGTAAGTTGCTATTTCTACCTACCTATTGTCTGTACATTTTTCATTTTGTAAACACAATCAGAACAAGTCAAGTGTAGAATTTTCCATGAAATTGTAAAAGCAGTTTTTTGAGTAATTAAACTCAGGTGGAGGTTGAAAAATAGCATTGAACTTGACTTGAAACGAACTTGAAACATTTATTTTTTATGCAACATTTTAACTATTGTTTGGATGGATGCGGATGATGCATACGAACCGGACGACGATGAATACATGTTACATACATCCACTGTTTTGTCTGCAACAAGAAGACGCTGCTTACGTGCTGGGGATTTGATTGCTACCCATACTGCACACAACCGCAGTGGAGGTAATCCACAACCAGTGTTGTTAAAGTTGAGCAAGTGATGTTATGTTTGTGGTACTGATGATGATGATTGAGATTGTACCCAAAATTGCATAGGTAGCTCCTTTTCTTCGCACTAGCTCTACAGTTGAGCCAATCCAAAGTCAAGGCCAAGGCCGAGGCAACGCTTTGCCTAAAAACGTTGCTTTGAGCATGAAAACTATGAATACATTTACTCTCACGGCATGGCAAACTGAATGCGCACAAAAATAGACTTTATGATTGAGAAATCTCGTGGATAATGTTACATCGGTTACCTTAATTCTAATGCAAATTATAGGAACATTGTCACAAAATCTACAATTGCAAGCAAGAAATGACACGTTCCTCCTTTTTTAAATCTCCAGCTACGCTTCAACGCTTCAAATGTCATTATCGCTTCATTCAACATTGTACTCTGCTATGCAAGCAAAGTTGGCATGAACTCCTATATGATTTATCATATCTTTCCTTGTCCTCCATACATTTAAAGTGGCTTTTGTTCCCGTTCAGCTGAAGAACGTACACCCTGTTTCATTCGTCGTGTACGTTTGATCCCACTTCCTCTGGAACGTAATGAAACTCATTCAATCATCACTTGCTTGTGAATCCCAACCAGAATTCATTCATAAATATCTTTGTTGCTTTCAGTCATTTTTCCTCTAAAATAAAGTTGAATCAGTGGCACCAAAACCCATTTATGAATGAAACTGATCGACTTTGCTGTGTTTAGGTTTGTTCATACAAAACTCGCCTACAATGAGTTGCAATGACTGCTGTTGACAGGCTGACAACCAAAACAATGCTCAAATTAGCACAAAAAGTAATTACCAGGATAACTGGACGTCGCATTTTATAACACCAAGGCCATACCGTCACCAAAACAAGGAAGAATGAGAAAAGGGTTTATACTTTGAAGTGACAGTCGACAAGAGTTCATGACCTCAGCGGCTTTATTCTTATCGTGCAAATATATACATATGAATGAACCCAGTCGCTTATTGACCGCTGTTAAGGATAACGTTCCTCAACAACATAGCTTCATGCCAGAAAAATACAACAAATATCTCTTATCGCGCACCTGAAACATTTTAAAATATTAATTACTTAAACCAGCAGCATTTCAAGGTGAAATGTACTTTCATGTAATCCAACGACAACAAACGTGGAATATACTGTCACTCTATTCATTGTTCGGAGCAAATTAAATCTTGCACTAAAATTAATCCATAAATCTTCCACTAAAATTAATCTTTAACTCTTCCACAAATTAACTAGCTGCTCTTTTAATATTCCAAAATTCATACAAGTGCAAATTTGAAGGATTTCCCGTGATGACGTGTTATGAATTTGGCCGTGATGCATATTTTTCTGCATTAAAAATCCTTACATAAGTATATACCTACAACATGCGTACATCAAGATGATAATAGGCTGCTGCTGCGGAGAACATCGTTTGACATAAGAAACAAGAGATAATTTTATTGAGTTGTTGTTTTCGCATATGAAATGCTCTTTAAGTTTTATGAATCCATCATGGAGTCAAATACCCAGATGAATTTCTTTTAATATCATCATGACTAAGATGTTGAGAACGTTTTTGTGATATTGTTTAGCATGATTCCAATCATAAGGTTGACTCCATTTGCTTACGTTCAACCAAAACCAATTAAATGCCTCGTGGCACTCACTTTTTTTCCTAAAGGTTAAAGGATGATGATATAACGAAGAAACGTCTCCTTCAGTAGAGGTACACGGATGATGGTCTTGGTCCAATGTAGTAAAATGCAATGCATGCCCAAAAATAAATAAAAAATGTGATGCGTTGAGTGAAGATGATGTCGATGGGCTGAGAAAACATTTTTTTTACCTAACAGATTGCTGTTTCTCGTTGTCAGTAACATTTATATGCACGGTTGAAATATTTTGTCATCAAATCGATTAATATTCGGCAGGGTAATAAATGGGTGAGAAAAAGTACAAGATATCTAGAAACAAAAACTTGCAAGGTGGGAAAAATGCCATAGCAGAGGTAGTGAAATCCGTTGGCCGAGGTTACTAAACAAAAACGAGTTAAAATGAGATGTCCCCATGTTCACACCAAAAAAATGAAGAAAATGCATTTTAAAAAAATAAGTCGATTGGAAAACATCCGTTATGACTCATTGCCTTTGAGTATCGATTAGTGTGAATTTCAATCATGCTTATTGGTTTATTCAACTTACTGTCAGTCCTGCATCGCGACACAATAATAAACATGCTGATTATGACTAAGAGTTGGGAAATTGACTCATTGTCATTGAGGATGAGTACTAATATCCCGTCCTATTCGTGGGAATCAATTAACGATAAGTGGTTAGAGTGCTCATCAAATCATTTCCACTCAATGAGCCGTATCCGTGAAGCTACGCGAAGATCGTCTTCCTTATCACCAGTTTACCATATTTGTGAAGTAATGACTTGTTTTAGAGTTTTAGCTTTGTGGGAGAAAACTGCAAAGGGATATTCTGTCAATTGTGTTTATCTAAAGTAGGGATTTTACTGCGTCTTAGAATTGCACGCTTTTTAGAATTGCTGAAATATCTGTCACACCCTTTAGGTATACTTATTATGACTAAAATAAATAAAATTTAAACGTACTCAGATCTATCGGCACATCTGCAATGCACTCAAAACAGTAAGAATAAATATCAGCGTCTGGAAAGGAGTTTCAGTGACCATTTGTTTGCAGGAAAACAACCAAAAATTTGTCTGTGTTTACACGTGGAACAAAATGAAGCTTTTCCTGTAAAGGGAGCCAAAAGACTCTAGCCTTTGCGGAAATATAAACGGGTATGCGGATTTAATCTGATGAGAATAAAGGTTGATCAGTTGTCACACAGTTAATTGAGGATGTTGCAAAAATACCATGTTGCATAATTTTTATTTTTGTATCGTTAATACAGTAAATATATTTTGACATGTATGTATGTCTCGTCTCGTAGTACACATAGCTGGTCGAATATCTAGCTTAGCTACTTAAATAAATATATCGTCATGTTGAGTAAATAAGTAAATATATAGGAATATTTATAATAATCCAGTTTTACTTTTATTTACACTACAACTACTGTAGAAATTAATTAGAGGATTTGTGATCAAAGATCTTGTATATACACATAATATTTATATATAGTTTTTCCAGAAGCAAAAAGAAGCTAAATAGGAAACAAAGGTTGTTGAAGAAAGCATTACTATAAAATGGTTTAAATGTTCCCCTTACTAAAACCGGTGGTGGAAGAACAGCTTGTACAATGAAATTAACTTAATAATATTATAAGGTAAAGATATACAGGTATTTGAAATCTTAAATCATTGGCGTCACTGAACTGGCTTGTGTTTTTGCATGATAATTGACAATATACATACATATAGGTATAATAGACATAAAACAATAAATTACATGCTATTTTTTTATATTAAAATGCAAAAATCTCTTTTGCTTGAAAAAGACTTGCAAAAAACCTCGCCGGAACGTTAACCATTATCCAATTTTCACCGATGTATAACAGGTCAAACTAACCGTATGGTTGTGGGATATATAAAAAAGATGTTGATCCATGTAAAGACCGTTTTCTCAATCAAACCAGATCAAGTCGAGCACCAATAAATAATATCCGTAAGTACTACAGTCATTCTTGAGGGCGTTCCTTGACGCGTCAAATAATTGCTGTTGGCTGCATAATAAGACGGAGGCCATCACCATCAATTATGTTGGATTTTAAAATCATTTATATAAATAATGGTGGCTATTTTCTATATGCTCCCTTAAATTTTGAAAGCTTGGGAAAATCTCAAATGCATTTATTTAATTTTATCGGAATATTCAGGTGTTGTTTTTATGGATGGATGTATATTATATTGGAATTAATTTAGAGTGGCGCTCTCGTTGGTGTACTTTACTGACGAGACGAGTCGAGAAAGCAAACCTTTTCCTATGAATTCAAACATAACTCTCCTGCCGAGAGGAGTAGAGAAGAAAAGAATCCAAAAGTCGAGGCTCAATCAAGTCATCTGCACCAAGCCCGTTGATGGTGTCCTCGCCACAACTCGTTACGAGTTTTCTGAGCGTCGCCTGTGAAATAGAAAAATTACACAAATATGAAATAAAATTCAAATAGCAATTACTGCAATCTAACCTGCAATTAACATCACAGCAGTCCATACTTTCATTTTTTTTTCAAAAAACCGTAAGTGATTTTTTTTACTTTAGCGAAAAAGTGACAAACTGTCAAGGGTTTCTTTTTTGGGTAGAATTGGTCATCATTTCAATAGGTAGCTAATTTTATGCATGATTTTGGAAGAATTTATGTGCATATTGATTTATTGCAACTGACCAAATGAAATTACCTATAAACTACACCAACTTTGACACATGCATTCTTCCCCACTTGATTTGTGGTAGCGCATAAATGCAATCTCATTAGAACAATGCCGTATGTCATTTTTAATCAGAGTCATTATAAAATGAGGCAACCAACTAGGAATGGATCCTCACCACTATATTTTTCTGTGTGGAAAAGCTAACTTCACTCAACATTAAGTTTGTAACATTCCATTCGGTATCCTATTAGTTTATATGATTTTGCATAAATAAATTAACGACAGGAGCAATAGCAAGCAGTTTTTCTTCTCATTTGGATCATCTCAGCGCAGCATGGCATGGGTTCTAACTTGTACCGGCATAAAAGTATGAGCGCGATACCTATTCCTATATCTTTTGTACAATGCAATGTAAATCCATGTAATAATAATTGTATGTAGCATAGAAAAGGGATATAAAACTGTTTGAGGTATTTTTATGTGTTTGCCACAAATAATAATAATATATAATATTCAAATATTATTGTCGTTTTGTACTTTGCTCAGAGCTACCTACTTGGACGTAAAGGTTTATGCATATCATTCGTTTTCCGTATATGCGATGCGATGCAATAATCCTATATCCGTACTTATGGACACATGGAACACTGGGAGAGTGCAAATTTTTTGGCATGTTATTCCAACATATATACATACAATTATAGCACGAGAACACAACGCATATAATGTTGTTCACGTCTGTTTTGCGAGTCGGCAAAAAGATGAAAAACATGAGAGATGAGAAAAAAATTGCACGTGGAATCTGAGTCGTGAAGCAAGTTCCACTTTTGTTTACGTACACACACACAACCATAATATCATGGAGATGATGATGATGATACCACAGTGAAGTGAATATAATCTGGCGTGTAAGCAAACTAAAGCAGCGCAATATCTGCACTGTTGTCAAGCTATTTGACGATCAGGGTTAGAGACTCCGTGTGTGGCAGATGCAGCGGAGTGGAGCAGTACATATGTGTAGCAGTAAAGATGCACATCCCATTAGCATTACATCCAAAGAGAGTTGTTGTAGTCAGCTTCGCGTTGAGATTTTGGCGATGTTTCCATGCAAAAATGCATAACCTCTACCTATATTCCCACATGATTGTTATGTCAATAGGTGCATATTTGCCTGCTGGGCCTACAAGGATTTCTGGAGAACTCTATTTTCGTGAAAAAACAACGCAATGCAAGTAACTTTAGCGATAGCGAAATGCAATCATGCACCTAAACATATCTAGTTGTCATGTCATATAAAATAGTAATCATAGCTGTTTCATGAGTCACGCCAGTTTTTACAGCTTTCCTAGCTTGGGTGAAGGAGGGAACGGGATTTGTAATTTCTAATTTCAAATGTCAAAATTAATTACACGATTTGCACTCTTAAACTTTTTGGGCATGGGTTTTAATGGAAGGAGTCCTACTGCAATATGGCTCATTTTAATGTGTCATTAGAAACCGCATATAATTGGGAGAAGCTTGCATTGTAAATAATATCGACAATTATATTTTTATCATCATCATCCAAAAAATATCAACTTAGCATTGCTCATAAATCATTGATTTTATGCGTAGAGAGTAGGACCGCCACCGTCAGCCCCTATTCACGTCAGTGATTATTTCTCACCCTGATCTTGTTTATAATTCATTTACAAATATATTTACATACTTTTTTGTGTGTGTGACTTCACTTCACTCCAATATCCCCCATTTTCCTCATTCACCGGCTTTCTAAATTCGACCAAATAGCAAAGTGACGAATGTGTGTGTGAAGTGCATCATTATTTGCAAACAGGAGAGATAATGATTGCGAAAACTGTTGAAGAGCATCATCTTTAACAAGACACTCCTGTCAAATTAGCCTTCCAACGTCATCATTCTTATCTGGGAGGCCAAGCCAACCCAAATGATTTTCAGCTTGGATAATATATCATAGCGCTCTGTAAATATTTGCTGGGGCTAATGTAATGATGCCAACAACAATATTATGCTGCAGTTGAATTGAATTCCACACTTTCAATACAAAAATCATTGCCATCAGTTTGTTAGACGTGTAGTTATGGACATTCAATAAGATGACAGGACAAGAGCACGCAGTAAATCATGTAGGCTATACAATCATTTCAAACACCAATAAAAAGGTTGATGAATGATGATCCATGAGCCACATTTTTTTGAAAATATAAATACGGCACAGAATACACAACATTACTAAGAGTCATCATCGTTATCACCGGCATTTGTGTTGACAACATATCATTTTTAACGTTACTGCATTTCGATACAGTTAGCACAGTGGCACAACATTATTATGACCAGTTTAAATATTTGCATAGTGTAAACTGTGTTATTTGCGTGCTACAAAACTTTGTCCTCTTGCATGCATACACCGTTGTCCGTCCTTGACCATGATTTTATCGGGCTTTTACTTTCAAGTTTAAAAAATCATTGGACAAGGCATAAAACCGCATGCGTCATCGAACCATCTCATTCCACACCTGTAAAAACATCGACTCAGT
>JAQGAP010001135.1:0-22668 GCA_034697805.1 Orchesella bifasciata | reverse complement strand
GTAGTTCGACAAGTTCTGTGCCGTCGGGGAATGGGTCGCAATCACAGAGTACATCTTCAGTTGGGAAAAGTAAAGAAAAGCCGGACAAATTAGTTTCATCCTCTTCTGAATCTTCCAAGAAGGGTGCCACGCTACTTAGTTTTGATGATGAACTGGATGGGGATGACGGGGAAATTTTTAAAGTGAAGAAATCGTCAGTGTCGAGAAGGTTGATGAAGCAGAGAGATAGGGAAAAGAAGGAGTCTAAAAGCACCTCCAAAGGGAACAAGGAGGTTGGATTTCCTTCTGAAGACTTTCAAAAGACCAAATTTCAAATTGAAACATTTACAGAAGAAATCAAAATCACAAATTCCAATACCAAAAAGGAGAGGGAGTGCCCCCCAGAAATGAGGATATTGAATGGAAGGGAGGCAGAAGCTGTGGATATGGAGTCGTCGGAAGAAGAGGAGGATGAAAATGTTAGGTTTAGAAGGCCAACTGCAACTTCTGCGATTCAGGAGGAGTTGAGGAGGGTGTTACAACAGGGTCAAATTCCAGATGCGAAACTAATTCATGAAGCTAGAAAAAGGAAGCAAATGGCGAGGCAGATGGGTGGTGCAGAGTTTGTTCCAGTGGAAAACGTTGCAAGGTTTGTTTCATATTGTTGTAGAAGAGATTACATTAATTTCTTGATATTGATACTGATTGACTAATAAAATAAATTACCATTTAGGTTGCGGGAAGATAAGTCGAGACTAGTTCGTGAAGATGATAACGATCAAAGTGAAGATGAAGAGAGAATAGATTTTTCGACGGCTACCAATGCTGCAAGAATTGACAGGGAGAAGAGAAGGGAAGCTTTTAATGCTGCGCGAGATGAAGAAAGGGACCGAATGTCAGCGGGCGAGTCTGATCCAGAAATCGAGGAGTGGGAGAAGAATCAGATAAGAAAGGCAGTGTCTAGGAACAAAGTATGTTATATTTTTTTTAGATTGTGTTGATTTGTTATGATTTTCTTTATAAAGGATTGATGTACAATATTATATTTTCTGCTTTTAGATGCAAAATGTTGCAAAGGAAGTTTATCAACAAACTACGGTGATGAATGATTCCAATTTTATGAATAATTATCAAGAGGGTGCCACCGGATACGAAGGCTTTTCATTTTTGCCTGCTTCAAATCAATCGTCAACCTCATCAAACAATATCTATCAGAATGTTACTCGTAGTGAAAAAGATTTATCAGTTTCACAACGGACGAATGGAATAGCTAAACAGCTTAGCCCGGAGATGATTTTACAGGAACTTACCGGCAGGTAGGGTGTTATTCAATTGATAGACAACTGATGAATGGTTTCCCAAACTGGTGTTTGCATTCAGTCTTCTGAATGCAAACTCAGCTTGAATGAGACCCAGCGGTTATGCCAGGATGTCGAAATCAGTTTTAAAAAATATAAATGAATGTGTTCATATCAGTTAATGATTTTGGTTCCATCTTCATTATGAGTAGGCTTGAGAAATTGAAACTGTCACGGGATCGAAATGCTGGAGAATTAAGTCGTCTAACTGCTGACCTGCAGCTAGCAGAAAAGGAACTGAAGGATGCTAGTGAAGCAAAGCCCAACCTGAGCTCGAGATTCATCTTATATCAAAATCTTCGAGGGTATGTCACTGACTTGGTAGACTGTCTGCGTTGTAAGGTACATATTATGATGGCCAATTGTGTCATCCTCCATCCTTCACTAATTCATTGGCGTATAGCATCTCATTCTCATATTATGCGCTCTTATTACTGTCATACCGTACTTATTATTGGCGAGATAGGTTTTCGTGGTAGCTGTAGAAAATTCTTTAGAACATTGTACACCTCAGTTGTATACCTCATCCTGTCACCGTTATATCCTCCTTGGTCTATATTCCCTTTCAATTAACATATCTTTATAATCTGTCCGCTTAATTCTGTAAGTGGATGCACGGAGGATGTGGATTTGCCCTGCTCTTATAACATTGCTATTGCTTGTTTTTTGCTTTAAAAGATGTACTGGATCAGTCTTAAGTGCATCCACTTTCAGTTAAGCGAATTATAGCTTTTGCAGTAATAAAGTACAAAAATAATCGAGAATTTTCTTTTGCAGGTGCCGGAAATCGAAAGTCTAGAGAAGCGTCTGCTAGAGCTCATGAAAGCCAGAAGAGACAGATTAGCAGAGCGGAGGCGACAAGATGTAAAGGATCAAAAGGAAGAAGTTGACACTACTTTAAACATTCTGGGTGGAAATCCAATCAACGTTCCCCCTCCGTCGGGTGGGGACTTGAGGTCCAGAAGGGTTGCAGAACGTGAAGGAAGAAGAACACGAAGAAAAACTACTAGAGAAAAGAGTGGTTTAAACAAAACTCATAAAGACGGACTAAGCTCTGATGACGAGGAGACTGAATTTGAAATCAGTGCATATCGATCGCAGAGAGGTTCGAACAGCATAACTTGTTTGTGTTGTAACTATTTGACTCTATAGTTTAGTGGATTTATTATACAGAATGCACATCAAATTGAATTTTTACTATTTTCAGACGCAATTTTACACGAGGCATCGTTGTTATTTGAAGACGTCAATGAAGATTTTGCAACAATCAGCGGTGTGTTAGAGCGGTTTGAAGAATGGAGGGATTCTGATATAGATGCGTATAAAGAATCGTATGCATACATGTGTGTTCCTAAATGTCTTGCACCACTCATCAGAGTACAACTTTTATCATGGGATCCACTTTCGGTAAGAGTCTTACATATTCTCATATTACATTATCGTTTCTACAATGCTTTAAATGAGTTCGTTTCTATTTTAATTACAGGATAGTTTTGATATGCTTAAATTTTCTTGGATCAAACCATTAATTTCGTTTGGATGCCACAAAAAAGAAACGTTAGAATCCTTATCTACAGATCCAGATAGTCGCTTAATTCCTTCCGTAGCGGAGAAAGTGGTTCTACCCTTTATCACTCGTAAGTTAAAGTCACATTCAAAAAATGAAATCTAGTCTATACTCGATACTATAATAATATGCTGGTTCATATTTAGGTGTTATTGAAGTGCAGTGGGAGCCCATGTCGGATCGACAAACAAGAAGCCTTGTAAATGTATTATACAAGATAATTGATGAGTGGACAGCTGGAGCAAGTAGCAAACACATGCACTCTATTTTAACTACAGTTATATCAAAATTCAAGAATGCAGTAGATACAGATGTTTTTATCCCTATTTTCCCCAAATCGTAAGAAATTGTTTCACTTTACTTAATATAATTGATTTTGTCTGTAATTATCTGCTATATAACCCATATTATTTCTCATTGTTTCTTTCAGTGTGATGTCAAATGTTTTTTCTTCAGCTAGTGTTTATGCTTCCAGACAATTTTGGTCTAGTGTTAAGCTTCTAGACAATATGTCAAAATGGCAGGGTTTAATCTGTGACAGACCTTTACAAACATTAGCGTTAGATGCATTATTGACGAGGTATATTTTACTTGGAATACGGACGGCGGGTGACCTTAGTGAAAGCTCCGAAAGAGCCAAAGGGGTATGCTACTATTTGTATAATACATTTGTTTTATATTTAAAAAAGGCTGAAGCTGAAGGAATATATTATAATGATGTATTGTATTGTACCTGGTGTAGGTTGTTAATGTTCTTCCACGAGCCTGGTTTTCCAAAGACGGAGATCATAGTCCGCCACCAAATGGCTTATTGCAGTTAAGCAGATGTCTGGTTTCTATTGTACAATCAGCAGATTGCACAATAGCTTCTAATAGGTGAGGCTATAGCTATCATATTTGGTAGTTTGAAGATTTAGATGAACTGTAAATTAAAACCTTTTGTTTGATATTATCATTTTTAGGATGGCGATTCCTGAAATAGCTGGTATACTTCGGACAATAGGATGTAGTGATGAAGCACAGATGATTCTGAGGAAATATTCATGAAGCAGACCATCATCAGTTGCAAACATTTATCCTATTGATTTATTAGTTAAGATGAAATGTTACGTACTTTTTAACTTATATTCCAGATATAATTGTAACTCATATTTCAAAATGTGTGGTTAAGAAATATATTGTTGTAAATCAAATCAAATGTAATGTTGCTTTTCATCATTTTTGTATTTGAGTAGTACTCTAATATAAGAGGCATCATCAGATTGCGTAGCATGGGAGCATTTTCCAAGAATTGTGTATTCTCTTCGTTTCTGTCCACATCCGTCAGGTGTTTAAATTGTGGCATTGTTTTAAGTTTTAGTAACCTCTCCCTGTCGGTCATGCACACATCATTATTTTCACTGAAACTGTTTTGCATAAACCTTTTACTTGGTTCCCAGAAGATTTGGTTATAGCTTCCAGCTATTTGCATTCAGAACCCTTTTATTCCCATCTCATTGCACAGATATTTCGTATTTCTCTACTAGCATCAATGCGTTAGCAGTTAATGATTGAAATATCTAGGAAGGACAAGCATCGCAGATTGTAAAATTACAAAAACTGGATTCGATGCTGTATTTGGCAATTTGTGCATATTATAATGAGACACAGCATGTTACTTGCATCTGAATATCCGTATATGTATTTCGGGTAGCGCCAAATTGCAGACATGCATAATTTTGTTTGCAAGACAAGGTTTTCATGTACTTTTACTATACATAGCTCTTTTCGTTGCAAACTGAAATGATATTATAACGTAATGAAATGCCAAGTGCAACACAGACTCTAATACTCATTGTTTTTGCTTCTTACACTGGAGACGAAAGGAACGGCGTGGGTAACTTTACCATAATTAATGTGCATCTCATTGGAGTCTCAAGTGCAAAAAACCTGTAAAACAATACGAGTGAAATGATAGCTAGTTTGCTAGCAAATGCAAATGCAACTGGATGCATTCCAGTTCTGTGTTTTCGAGTCGAGCTATCATCGCCCGAAAGGTGGAATATTAATGGGCAGTTCTTGTCATAGTTTTAGCACAAATCTGACAGTCTCTGCCTTTGGCTTAATTAAAACAGCCCTCCAGGCCTTACAGAATTGCCAAACACTATTGGTGGATGGAGCGATATGAGCATTATATAAGCCCGTATTATGACATGACCTCGAAGAAGGCAGTAGGGAATTTTGGGTTTTACCAAAATTATTCCATTAAAATGGTTATATGAGTTATGACAAATCGCATGTAAAAGTCTAGTTCAATGGAATTATACGCTTAAAATAATTTATTAGAGTCCAGTTACTTGTTTTGACTACATTGACGATTTTAACACGAAATATGTCATAATTAAATATGCATATAGTTTCACTATTTATGATTTATGCTCTCCTGAGCTAGGCGCTAGGGTCTTGTTTTTGTTATTGCAGCTCTATAAAACTGTCTGGCAGCTTGCCTCATGAGAATGTGCATTCCATTCCTTCCGCTTATTCACAAATGCAAGCTACTAGTGTAAGCTTGGGATTAGGGTCACAGATGTCAAATTTTAGCATTCCCATTTAAGCGTCTCGACGAAAGATCAAAATTCAGTTTTTTTTACACATTTTTGTTTACCAGTTGTAATATCAACATGCATAAAAAGACCAGTCTCAGAAGAACATGAGCAGATCTTTAATACTCCCTTTGGATTGTCAGCATCATCTTATAGCGCTTACGCTAATAGAAGGAAATGGTAGATGCTAATGAGTGCATTTGTAACATAAACCTAAAGCAGGCAACTAGTCTGTCAGGTACATTAGAATCATGCAAATGCTAACTACAATGAACAAGCGATTTCATACGAAAAATGCTCTGTGCAACATAATATGGTCCTTTCCCTGTAGAAAAAGGATAGCAAAAATGTATTCGGAAGACAGAACATCGCTTGAAGCCTTTTTACATTTTACTTACGCTTCGCTTTTCTGTGCCCATGATACCTATGATGATATGATGCACTGGTGCACATACACTTACTCGCAGCGCGTTATTCTTCCACTGCTCGTATCCTATTAGCCCTTGTACATATGTCATGTGGGCATATTAAATCCTTTGCTGCTCTATCTTTTATATAAAGAGCTCGATCAAGCTACGGGTTATGTTATGTTATGTTATATTCGCTGTCCACAAGCGAGCTAAGAAAAAGAGAACTGAAACTGAACAGGCTAGAAGAGCTCCCCATCCACTCGCTACGAAACAGTTGGTGTTTGCGACGCAGAGAGAACGGTTGTTCACACAGCACATGTTGGTTTTGTTCTACAAGAGCATCTCATCGCCCTTTGACGTTACTTTGCAATATTGCATTGCTTACATATCGCATCTCTTCATTAATTCTATCCAGTTTAAACAAATCATTGTGAAACGAAGTTTTAGCCATTTCATTTAATTAAACGGAAATCTCAAGGAATACGGCCAACTATTTCAAGGGAGTATACATACACACGCAACTCACATTGTGGTGCAATTAAAGAGAGTTGACGGAAAGCGGAAATTTTCTCTAGCCAATGCAGGTAATTTGTTGCCCATACGTATTTATTTTCATCCTCAAACCAAGCAACATTACATTAGAACGGGTTTCATCTTCCCCTACATTTTTCCACTGCTGCTGCTGTCTTACTGTCTGAAAGCATTTTCGGCTGGTTTGAACAAGAAAAGGAGCGGATAAGGTCGGCTGATTATTTTTCAACCAAGAGAAATATATTTTTGGACTGATTCCAAACCGCTAGAGATCCAGTGAGTACATCAGATATTTTTTTCGCTCTCTCCCTTGTCAGTGTATCTGTGGCAGAGAGAAAGTACAAAGAGGGAGACGGAGTACAGTGGTGATCTTGAAAGACAGACTTCCTCCTGCTGCTGCTTGGTGCTGTTGGTAAAACAGAAAAAAACTTGAGAAGAAAGGAAACTCTCGTCGACTCTGCTATAAGCCTGTCTAACCACTCTGTTTCCTCACGGCGAAGCTTGCACAGCGGAGGATATATAACGCAACGTGAAAGGAAGTGGATGCATGGAGCACACTATAAAAAAGTGAAAGTATCAAGGAAAGAAGCAGTAGTATAAATGCTTACTTTGTAGAAGCAACATCTCACAGCTTACAACATACGTACGGACATACACACTCCAACTTCAACTACCAACTCATTTTTTAAGCAAAGGAACAAAAAATAAAGTAGAGAGAAAGCTTTCTCTTCTCAAAACTCAACCGGCTTTTTACTGTTTTGTGCTTTTTCCAGTGTTGTCTTGAATAAGAACTGAAGGTTTTCGTGACATCAGTCCTAAGCTATAAATCCTACACGATACAAACTTGCGTTTGCTGAGTTTTTTGAAGGAAACAAACGTATGTGTACACTATACTGCTATAGGCATACAATTTTTCTCGTTGGTGAGGTGAAAGAAAATATTGCACAGAAGAGGATTCCTCCAAAAGTCAAGTTTGACATCGAACAAGGAAGCAAAAGCAAAGTCTGAGACGTACTGCTGTGCAATAAAGAGAGATATAAGGAGAACAGCTCGGGGACACTTTTTAATTTGCCATTTAAGGTGACATTGTGACTGTGTGTGTAAGAGGGAGAGAAAGGAGCCAGTTGGCTTACTACGTATTACATCTGTCTCCTCCACTTTTGCGAACGAGCATACCAGTTTTTTTTTCGTGCTCTATAATATTAAATATACATAGGTACGTACATACGGGAGGAAAGGTGGATCGGTTTCTTCCAATTTTCTAGTGATTCCCCAAAGTACCTCTTACTTTTTCACTGGATATTCGCTAGACAGACAGCTCTGTATAGCTGCAATAACTCAAGATGCGTTGGAATTCTGGATTCTCGTCTCTTCTTTTGATATCTGTCACGGTCTTCCTCTTGGTCGCTCTCGTGTCAACAGAGGCAAGACTCAGGAAAAGGAAATTCGATGGAGATTTTGAATTCGCCGATGAGGTAAGCAAAACAAGCTCGTAATTTTCTCTAAGACATTCCTCCTCAATCATTGGATCGTTTGCATGCATGCTATTTTTTGCTCATGGGTTTGGTCCCACAGTCACATCCATCTAATCTACATTTAAAAACAAGATTTATGCTTTTTCGGCCGCTTCAAATTAGTTGCTAAATGCACGCCTGTTTTAGTTTCTGCGTGTTTATCCACTTTTAACATCATCTCAAAGTGAGCTGAGATAATGATATGATGTTTAACGATGATGATGTACTACTACACAGAGGAACTGGCAACTTGGCAAGATATGCTATAAAAAGGAATATGCGTCCAACTTCAAAAAGCCATCCTCTTCTTGTTGATGAGTTGTTTATGCTTAAATCGTGATCTCCACTTTTTTCTCTACTAATTGCAAAAAATGACTCACTCTTCTCTGCTTTATTTCATTGCACTCCTTCTTTTCAAGAAAATGCGAACATTTCATTTTTTATCATATCATCATCTCACACAATACAGTACTCAACAAGCCAGCCTTCATTTTCCAAACTGTTGAGTTGATTTGCACATTCAGTCTTTTGTTCTTTGTGGTTGGAAATCAAAATTAGCATATTATACACAGAAAAAAAAAACGTTTTATTAGGTAACGCAACGTCTGTTGAATAGTAAAATCTAATAAATCTGATGTTTGCAATGGGAATAATGGTAAACATATATATATAAATGTATAATAAGATGGAGAAAGTGTACATTGGAGAGCATGCCCAAGGATCATTCATGCTAAAATAAGTTATTGAAGCATAAAATAAATTTGTTTGAATTGTGATATGTCCAATATATTCAAAGTGCTTTGCATCTCTCCCTCTTTGTTCGTGTCCTCTCCTCTTCTTCGTCTCTTCTCTTCATGCATATTATTTTTATGTTCATTTCATTGTACACAAAAACTGAACAACATCCGCACGTCCGAGCCTCTAAAAGATTGGTCTTTTTTTGCTGATATCATTTACTTCATGTGTTGACAAAAGGATTCTCTCTGTAACAAAAACATACACAGTGGATATTCATCATCATCCCTGATTAACATAATGATGAATTATTCATGGGATAATATGTAAAGTGAAGTGCAATATGATGATGATGACACAGTGTGGATAATACAACTAATGGGACTTTTTACATACGCGCACATTAATCTATGTGTGTTATGACGGTCTGAGTTTGTCTTTCATATTGATACTTTTCTAGGCATGAAGAAAACTCTGTAATCTATATATTATGTCTTACATACATACATCTCAATCTCAATCATGCTGCCCTGTAGCTGTGTAGCCTTCCCTTTTTCTGTAGGATCATATTATCATGTTCCATTTTACATTGTGTCTGCTCAAGGAGGGAACCCAGAGCCAGGCCAGCATCAACATATCATATCTTGTGTCCCAAAATCCCATGAGAATCTCTACAAGGACCTTATCACACAATTTCAGCCACGCCAAGTTGTGCGAAAGCTGCAGGCGCTATTAGTTAGCAGCACTGTCTGCGAAAGATCAGATCTCAAGATGTGAACTTTTCTCGGCACCGCACTGACGGCATTGTAGGTGTGACATGTTCGTAATGTGCAAAAACATCTTCTTTATCCTTGTTTTTACTGATTTTCAACTACTACTGCCTTTTTTGCACTGCACTAGTTGCCCATGCGTCCATGATGTTGATGCCTATTTTTGCTTTTAATTCTTATACCAGAGACAGAAGTGTCAACACTACTCTTTCAGTCTTTTAGTACAAATCATAAATATGGTTATTCTCAACGGAATAATTCGTTCCTGGAAAGCAGAAAATTCTAGTTAATGAAGTGAAGTAAACTGCGAGTTTCCTGCGCTTTGAAAGCCTCCTGATAAAAATAAAGGGAACAGGAAATGGGTGGTAATAAGTGAAACTACGGGCAAAAGTTAGGGCTTCCTAAAAATGAGAATTTATTCCTCAACTGATGTCGGGATTCTCTCTATCTCGTGAGCCTATTTGGGCTAATAAGCCATCCTCACATTTTTAGGACAATGATTTGCGAACACCTATAAGCGAATCCTTTCTAACGGTAGAGCAGTCGCTATCTACTCGTTGCATGTTGGTTGAAGGAAAGATACGACCTTTTGGATTTGGACGTACGGCAATGGAGTAAACTTTTTATATGAAACAAGTCGTAGTCAAGTCATGTAGACATACTCCGGTGATTACGGACTTTTATTGCGAGCCGGATTTTTTATGACTCGCTGGTTAATTCGCAGCTTCACTGAGGGAAAAGGGAGGAAAGACAATATATACGAAAAATGGGAGATCGATAATATTGGGAAACCGCTAATGAGCTTCATCCGTTACGTTAAAGAATGCGCTGGCTCTACTGCCTTAAAAGTCATATCTTGTGCGTTAGATCTTTGAATCTTTCTCATATCCATACTATACTGCAAACATGTTACCTTTTAATAATGGAGAACATTTTTATCGCCTTCTTTTCTGCAAGAGAGAACTCATTGCAATGTGAGATACATAGATAAATCTACAGTGAGCAAAGTATAACGATTTTTGTCTAAATTAATGAAATATGAACATTTTGGCTTTGAAGTAATTAGTAGTTTGACATAACCCCAACGCTACATTAAATTTGCATCTTTACTTTACGCTGCTTTACTTTGAATGTTAGTGTTTGTTAAAACTGATATCATCCTCCCATATTAGAAATATTGATGTTGGATGTAAGTAATCTAATGCCAGCATGATGAATATTGTAAGCGAATGGCTGGTGTGTGTGTTGTAAGCAGTGAGCTTTAGGAGATATTTTCCAGAAGATTGGAAACTTTAGACGATTCCTCCGTGTTTCTGAAAGTTTTCAAGTGTCGGGAGAAAGCTCATTCTCCAAATTTTAATAGGGTAATTTTCGGAAATGGCTGGAGTACAAGATCATTTTTCTTGTTGGGAGAACAAAAATGCATTGGAATGTGTACACTGGTGTGTAAAAATGTTCCTTGACGCTTCAATTTTTAAGATGGATCCGAAGTACTGTGTAATACTTACGCAAGAAGAGATTGTAATATAAGACGCTATATTTCATTAATTTATTCCAAGGTATTGGTCTCAACTGTCTTAATAGTATCGTCTTATGCTGTATTCAAGCATGGAGAAACCAGTTTTCTCCATATGGATGATAAGTCATCGGCATAACGCACAAGATGGTTTTTCTTTTTTTAAACTAGAAATTTTATTTTTTCCTCATTGCTCTCCTCTAAAAGTCTAAAGCAAAAGTTAGTTTTGGTGGAGAAAAACTGTATCCTATAGGTTTTTCTTTTTATTACTTTTAGTGATGCTTTATAGTGAAGATGATTCCATATTTTTGTCCATATTCCTAAACCTCCTTAGCTCTCAGTATAAGAGGGTTGGCTACATGAAATGGTACTTTGAGAGATGACTATTACGATGGTCATTTGGGATAAGTTAAGCAAATAAAAAAAAAGTTTTGAGACGACTTATTCCTCTCCTTCAGACTGACTAAATGTTATTTAGGGAGGCAACTAAGTAGCCAGTAAGTGAAGTGTGGAAGGTGGCAAAAAAATATTTGGATCGAGTGAGTGAGTTCTGGGTTCAGTGCAGTATGGTAGTAGTATGTAATACTCTCCTTGCTATGTAATTTCTTTAACTCGAACCCTCATCTCATCCTTTATCATTCGTGTTGACTAGGATGGAAGCGCACCTTCAAGTAATCTATATTATTATAGCAATACTTTTTTATTTTGAAAATATTTTGTCTTCAAACTTCTCCACTATAGTTAGATTTCTGATGGTGATGGGTGGTGGAGCAATACGGAAGTAAGATAGTTTGTTGAAACTGGAAACTGTAATAATTTAGCAAACTAGCAACTTTCGTGAATAAAATTTCTGTTATATCTTCAGACTAGTCAATAATATACGTACCGAAATGTTTCTGATCTGTTGACGAAGTTGAACAAAATTGTCAAAAAATACTGTCATTTTGGAATTGCGTGAATGTAAATGCCACTTTATGTATTTATATTAAACATTTTTAATAATCTTGTGGACAGGTTCATAATACATGAAATGCGTTAATCAATAGCTTTATAATTAATGGTAATTTTCTCCGTTGTTGATTTCAATATTAGCTTTTAGCAATCAACAATCATTTGATTGTTTTCATTCGTTTTAGACATGACAGGCTTCCAGATTCCAACGGAAGGACAGACCCAACATAACAATAAACTACCAACAAGTTGTTTGTTAACAAAGTAAAGTTTAATAGTTCTCATCGCCCATTATACAAGTTTTTCCTCTGAATACTACTAGTATTCACGTGTACTTTTCACTTCCGTACACATGCATATTTCTCCGTTTTGAATGAGACTGTGTGACGAATGGAAAAGAGTTTTTTTACAAAGCGTGGAAACGACCTGAACAGTTTCTCGCTTTCCTCCATCTTATTTTTCCAACTTCTTTTCCCAATTCAATGAGAGAAAACAGCGAAAAATATAAGTTTTGGAGGATGGAGCAATCCTCGATCCATATCCACATTTTGTAACCATTCTATAATAAGTCATCCAGTAGCATTATATGCGCACGTCTTCATTTTCCTTAAACTTCCTAGGAGGTAAAGTTGTACAAGTCATTCCATCCAAAGTTATTCCATCAGTCACCGAAAGCATTGTTGTTTGTGACTTTCCCTTATTGCCTATTCATTTGAGGAAATGGAAAGTGTATTCCTTCTCCTTACATGATGTAAAAATGGGATTTACCAGTCCTGCTTTCAATATATGGCGACACATCCAAGCGACAAATGAAAAAGCGAATTTCCATGTCTTATGTAAATACTCCATTGACGTGTTCCAACTTTCAAGGAGAGAGAGGAAATGAACAAGAAGCTTTTAACTGTTAAAATACAGAATAGAACATTTCAGAACAGTTTCTCTTTCCAAACGCACACATTACTAAAACTTTGCATTTTCCTCGATTAGAAATGCTCTTCCATTTCACAGACACCTGAACAAATATCCTTTGCAATTTAAAAATAAGAATTTAAACTAAATTAACGGCATAGTACTACTTTCATTTTTCTCATGTACTTTCTCATGCAAATGACTGTTGGTTTGCAGAAAGATTTGTGACCGAATCTGTGTAGTACACCTTTAAATTTGCGTATCAAAAGTCGAACGTTCCTTGTTCCTTGTATCTGTAAGACGGAAATAAAATCCAATAAAGATGTCTGGATTCATGTCTGAATGTCTGGTTCAATCAACTTTAAACAATGATCGATGATCAGTTACATGCTGGGAGATTAGACCATAAATTTTGGTTGCATGCGAATTACAGCCATTGCCAATCCGCCTGTTCAATCCATCTCCAATTCAATGTTTGTCATATGATTATGTCATGTCACTTCATCAAATCTCGAGTTCAGATAGGTTGTCTATTTAAAAACTTTTGGTCTAATTCCTCCTTCATCTCTTTCATCATGGGATGTAGCTTTATTGTATACAACTAGATTTTACCATACGTTCTTCCATACTTGACTCGTAAGTATTTATATCATATTTCTCAGATTTAGTATTTGACAGAGAGGAAATATGAGCAATGTCATCTTGACTCAAGATTAGCAAGACAAAGCCGATAGCGATTCGTGATTTTGATCATATCAACTCTTAAAGCACTAGACTGACGAATAAGTTAGTGACTTTGAGTTGACTGTGATGTTGATCTCATAATACTTTCAATATCAATATGCGATATGTCAATTTAAACTTTTCTGCTTGTTGGATTCATTACAAAATCATGTACAGAAAACGGGCAACAAAAATAAAAGTGATTCGCTCGTCTACTAATAATTCATAAAACAAGAGTGGATGATGATGTTATGATGTTAATGAAACCACCATACCCAGGTCAGACCAGAAATTGATATCTTGTCAAATCTGTGTACAACATTTTTTGTTAATGCTTTCTAGAGGCTGACTGTGCTCTCGCTTTGATAACATTGAAAATCCTACACTCATTTAAATATGAGGAGAGCATTTTTGTGATGTCATGAATCTCAGCTTGCGATGTAAGCATACATTTTTATGACACTCCTCCTTTATAACTTTAAGCTTGAGGAATATCAAACGAAATTCTTGATTAGGTAAGAAAAACCACATGCACACCTACCAACCTAATTCAACAAATGTGGTCAGTCAGACTAGGCTGCATGTTCTTTGAGATGATTTTTTGAATGAGATATTCTGCTCAAACCCTTCTTCCTAAACACAAAAAGATGAAGATTGCATTACCTGTTCTTCACTTGTAGTAGTTTTTAAATGTCGTTCAACGAACGAGAGCTATGTCTACACAGTGCATATTATGGGATGCATTCATTCTCCCTTCTCCTCTCATCTTTATGAACTGAGCTAAAGAATTAACAGCACCTGAGAATGATGATCATCATACGAGCAACCCTTCTTGATGTTTACTTTCAGATGGTTACGCTCAGTTCGAAGAAAATAGGTGTAAACTGGCAACATGTGTGGAGAGCAAAGCCGTTTCTCACATTTTCTCCGTAATTTCAAGAAGTGATTACGTGAGATAGCCCATTAGGTATTATGCCACTTACAACGAGGCTGTATGCAGATGCAATCATTTAATGATTAGTTCTTATAACGAATATAAAGTTGGAGATGTAGTCAACCAACTCTGCTGAAGGATACTGTAGACTGTGTCGTGCACATATTTGATAGTTGAGCTTGAAGGTTAATGTGTTTGGAATGTATTATTATCTAAAAGGGAGCCAGAGATGAATTCATTCATAGCAAATGTATAATTACGATCTAACCACACTTGCTAATCTAATGAATGAGTAGTTTTACCTCACTAAACGTTGTCGAGGAGTAAAAATATTCCAAACAATTTCAACTATCCCTACCTCTACTACACCTTCGTAAGTGGAACCTCTTGTTAAGGCCAGCAAGAGGCTTGGCCCAAACTCCACTCACATGCAACAAGAGGAGACGAAAAATAAGCAAAAAAATCTCATCTCATGATTTTAATTCAATGATACGGTTACATACATACATGCGGTAAAATGAATGAACTGACGATGATGATGATTCATAATCAAGTACGTATCACGTTTTGAGAATCTCTGTTTGATACCAACCAGCAGCAGCCACGCTGATAAAAACAAGAATCACTTTAGACAGCAGACAAAACTGATTTTTGTGTGTGGCAAGAAATGGAGAGACATGACCAATACAAGTATCTTACTTATGATATTATGATGATGAACATGAAATTAAAGAGTCACAGCCCTTGCGGGTAAACGGCCCTCTTCAACTGTAGCTCATTTAGTTGGGTGCACTTGAATTGTCTTGACTTTATCATCCTCTCGTCATTTCCTTTAGTAGTAAACCTATTTGATTAGGAAACGCTATTTCATAAAAAAATGAGTCATGGTGTCTAATGGAATGCTAAAGAAATAGATTGTGCTGTTTTCAAGATAATATTTTCTCCATATTTGGCCATGGGTTTTACTTATCTTCATCGCTATGCACATTTTTGGCATTTGATCGGTTTAGCGCGTAGTGTGTATATCTTATAAAGATTATAGCACGAAGGGATATCAAAAGTTGTAGGTACTTTTACTTCACAGCGGTAAACCATCATAAAAGCGTTTATCAAGGGGGATACAAAGATGTTTCGTCTTGTCTCGCATTATTCCTCACCAAATATTTAGGGAAGGAACGGGAAACAACCATAGATCATAGAGTGGTGTCCTCATCTCCATTCATTTATGCCATATTGGGTGGTTTTCTCTGTCTTTATAAACCTTTTATATTTTGCTCCGACAGGTTGTAATAATATGCTCCTTTTGTCGCTCTCCACTTCTTGTACTCAAGTCTGAGAATATTTTTGGAATGTAATGGTGATGTGAGATGATGTACGAACTTGAGACGACGTGGGAGTCGCAAAGAATAAAGTCGTTTTTTATATATTATTCCTCCAACTTTGTACTATATTCACGTTACGAGAGAATGTGAATGAAGCTCTAAAATATGTGATTAAACGTTTCAATACCCTCTGCATATTAGTTGACCCGATTGTCGCACTTTTCATTGTTGTCACTACGGGACATGTCTTGAATGCTTAATTTGGATGAAGAGTGTGTTTGGCATTGGTATGTTGTTGGAGCTTCGGATGTAGTGGTGTGCTGCTGCTATGTCATGCCATACCAGACTGTGAATAGGGAATGCTGCGATGCGAGTGAGTCTTTGCATCGAAATTGAAGCGACTGAGATGAGAATATCTATAATTTATATTTCAGGTTTGAGTATCCGCACACATGCATTGTTATATACCTTCTCCTCAAATACTAATACTAGATGCACACACATCATTAGTGCACGAAAGTAGTTTTAAATCTCTTTTTGTGTCTTTGTCTTGATGCCACATGCAGAGTAAGACAGGCTTGCACCTGGGCTTATATGGATTTCAATCGCCAAACTATTATTTATTACAATGCACAACTAAAATGTACTTGAAACGCGAAGAGGAACTCTCCTTTGGAGGGAGAGCAACTCTCCTGTTTGTCATGCATGTTGGTCTTCGTATTGCAAAACTGCAGGGAAAACCTCAAAGTTTATATGGACATGGACGACTGGGATTTCGTAGTGGTGGTGGTAGGAGTGGAAGTAAGTATTAATGAGAGAATAGTGACTACTTTGGTGTGTGTTCTGCTGAGAGTTTTAATTACTATCTGCCAGCTCCACTGAAATCACTTTTTGGAAATGTGATGTTATAATTTTTGGAACATATAGGTAAGTATATAAACATGTATCTACTACATTATCACGTCTCTGATTAGCACCAACTACAAAGAAAATAGAGGGGGAGGATCACATGGACGACAGAATGAGTGGAAAATGACTGCGACTTAAAAATTCAGGCAGAGTGCTTTTTCACTTGAGGTCAGTATAAGCCAACTCTCTAGTCAAGTGAACATGCATTCCGTCCCCTTGAAACAAAATGCAGCTTAATTCACCCCTTTTAACTTGAATTTGCAAGACAAGGCTAATAAGAAATTGAAAAGAACACACCACACCGCACCAGACGATGATACTATCAAGGCTGATGTCATGCATTGCAATTGTTTTAACTTTTTTTTATCTTCAAACCATCTCGATCGATTGCATGCAATTTCTAAAGTTGCATGAATTGCCAAAAACATCTTTCTGGCTAGACGAGACTGGCTTTAGTATTGTTGCCGTTGCACAAGATGAGGAAAACGAAGGTACAAAATTATTGTAAGAAAACTCTGCATTGGAGATTGCGCAAAATACTGCTTTTTTATAAATAATTTCCTCCATATTATTAGCCATTTTCCCGTCGTCGACAAGCCTTCATTCCTTTTGAGAGTAACATTGGGGGAAAACTGACAAGCTGCTACAATGGTGGCATACCGATTGGTATAAAATATGGTAAAGAAAAGAGCTACAAAGTGGATTCACCTCAGTACACAGTAGGTTTTTACTGTCGTGTCAAGTAGTTTGATGTCCTGCTGATTGTCTGATCCTGCCTTCCTACTTCAATCCCATGTTGCTATCAAAAACACAAATACGTATTTATATTGTTCAGTACAAGTTACATGGTCCAATGAAGCACTGTGAAACATGGAGAGCAAAGTTTCATCTCATTCTTCTTTAAAAAGACGTGATCTTTCATGCAATATCAAAGGAAATGAGATGAAATCATGGTGCAATGCAAACTGCAGCATCACATGCATGCATAGGCACACATATATATTTAAGAAACATCTCGTTCGGATGAGTAATACCAAAGAAGTTGGTGGAGGAGAGCATCAAGCATTCAAGCTGATGGTAGTAATGATAATGACGAGCTTTCTTGATGGAAGTGCAGCATACTCATCCATCTACCACAACTGTAGTACTTCAACTTGTGTCAGTGATTTTAAAGAAATAATTTAACATTTTGCTTTGCTTTCACATCCAAAGCTTTTCCTCCATTCGGGTTAAATGAAAAGGGAAAGAAAATCCCGAGAGCTCGTGGATGATGTGATGTGATATGCGGGGTGTATGGAGGCTTTCATTCATTTTATTAGTAATTCGTCGGATGTCACGATCACAGAATCCGTCCGTCGCCCGCAGCACCACCATATGCATACGAAATACATTTTTTATGCTGTCCCAGTAAACACAAGAGTGAAACAGAGATGAAGATTCGAGCTACTCTCTCCCGTCGTTCTCAGCCCAGCTTTATTTACGGTTGCATGTTATTATTTTCTGGTATTTTTATTAATGTGGGATTTAAGGAGATACATATCAAGCACACTTGTTAAAAACATGGTTTGTCATAAAACTGCTGCTTGATTCTTTTTGATGTTGAATATCAACCATGTTTGTCTCGAGATGATGATAATCATAACTCGAAAACATCCTGGAGTGTTGCGATGTGAAATACTTTTGAAACTGATCAGAATAGCAATTATTATCATGTCTGGAAAATGTGTTTGATGTTTCCCTTAATTTTAATGGGCATCCATTCAATGACATAAAATGTAATCGAAGTTGGTAGTTTTCCTCGGCATGACGAAATGGTGTTTATGTTCTAGTTATCTGGAACATATTTGGAATATCCAATTAACTGGGGAGTGGAAACAAATTTAATGTAAATTGTTGTTCACGCATTAACCATTTTACGTTGTACTTTTTTCGTGACGGGGATCCCATGTTATTGATTATATAACAGCATTTTTTTTTCTTCTCAAATGGGTGTAGCGAATCTATTGCTCGTAAATAATTTATCTGAAATTACTGCCTTCTATACAAGGAAGTAGTTGGAGAAAAAAGGCTAACTGAGCTAGCTGCTTCGGCATAAACATGTATATCTTTAAATATTGTGTAATTCTTTGACATAAAGTCAATATGCTGCATATTATCTTGGTAGTGGTGGTGTGGTGCATGCCGGAGGCTTTGATTAGCTAAACAAGGCGTACAGAGTACAACACAAGGATGTAATCTTTAGTAATGCTATGCAAATTCATAAATACTGGAAGGCAATTCCCCTTTTCTTAAAAAAGAGAAATTATGGTGACTTTTGCATTTACAGTAAATCACAAGGAAATAATATGGCTTTGGCATGGCATCTCTTTTACTCGCTCCTCCATATTGTATTGAATACAGTTGTGAAGTTTCTAAACTATTTTGTTCACCCAAAAAGAAGAATCGCTGGAACGATAACGTCATCGTCGCCTTTTGCTCCTTCCCCATAAATCTGGGCAAGTTGAAGGAGAGGAAAAATTTTTCCGTGGTTAATGGCTTGCAAAACCGCATATAAGCAGATATTATGACTATTAAGAAACAGAGTCATACTGTGTGAAATAATCTTGAAGAAATTTTATTTTCCATATACTTTGCATTCCATCTCCAGCGGTATTACATCCTTCCTCCTCCTTTCATTTCCTCAATTTTATCTTTACGTCTTCCCTTCATCTTCAGTAGTATTAGGAGCTGCCTTACTTTGCCTTGTCTTTATAATTCCTCTTCTTTTTCTCAACTCGAGTTGAAAGTCGAGGAATCTTGCTTCATTTTATGCATAATATGAAACCCAATGAAGCTGGGAGAACGGGGTCCAAAAGTTGAGAAGTTTACATTTATTTATAAGACGAGAATATTTTATGCGCAAAAGAAAAAGGTTGAAGGTTCATTATTTCCTCTTACGACAACAGGCTTGCATTACCTCCGTTGTTGCATATAAACATAGGTGGTGTATGCATATTATGAAGGCATTAGGGATTCACATATTTAAGAGTTTCACAACTACAGAGACTCTTCTTCTTCTCTTCATTCTGCAATTTATTTCGTGCAAGTCTTTTCTCCTTTTTATTTGCTATCTCAAGCAAAGTTAAAAGATAAAATGGAGAATGTACATTGTTATTATAGTTGATGGGGTTGGTAGCCTAAATACACTCAAATATTTCAGCATCATAAGGACAGCAGTGAGATGGAACTCCAAATGAACATAATAATAATACACTTAGTACATAATATACTTTTTTATATTGTTCTTTTCTTCTCTGGTTTATGTTTTTTCTGGGTGGGTGCATAAAAGATATGACCGCGGAGAGACTAGCACTGCACGCAGCACGCCTTACTTTCATTTACGATGATACAGAGAAGAGGAAACCGGAGTTGAGTGGAGTTGTGTGGTTCTCCAGTCTTCCTCCTCATTTTGCACTGAAATGAATGCAAATTTTCTTCTTGATGCCATACCATCCTGCAGATTATAGCCCTCTTGAGACTTTTCTTCTCTCATCATTCTTCCGTGTTCCTTCAGGAAAGGGAAGATAATATGCTTCTCTCCTTGTTTTTAAATACAAGCCAAAGATAAAATCATCCAGAGGGAGAAAAGAATGAGCATTTGCTTTCCATTGTGGAGAAATTGTACCAGTGGTAATAGCCAAATGGAGAGGAAAATGTAGTTGGGACGAGAAAAAGAGGAAGCGGCCAAGGCAAAAACTAAGAGCAGACCACCCGAACAAAAACCAAAAAGGTCCTGGGAATAGTATTGTATACACAAACTCTTGTTTTCCCAAAAAGCCAATGTGTCTTTCTGTGGATTACTCCGCGAACCTTTCTTCTCCTCCGTTACAGTTTATCCGATTCTAAACTGATCTCATATGTGTAACTGAATGGATATTATATAAAAGTACATTTCCCAGTTTTGGATTTTGGACTCTCTCTTCCCTCTCGAGTCTCAAACGTTAAAAGTATTTTAGTTAGGGGTTATTCCCAAACCCCACATTATGTACCACTTAGCGAATCACTGCCATACCAAAGAATGCTAATGATTTGGCAACGTCAATGAAAACAATGTTATAAAGCTCCTTTTCCCATCATATATGGAAAGTGATATGCCCATTGATGGATACTTTGTTGTTCTTCAACTTAATTCGTGAAACAAAAAGTATCATAGTAGTATCCATATAGAATATATAAATATAGGATATCTATCTGCCTCTGCCTCCAATTCAGGATGAAACTGATTGTGAGACTGTTTTCATTTCATTCTGTCTCTAATTCCCTACTCTACCGAGTACCAGCAAGGGAACAAGTATAAAGCAACGGAATGATCACTCAAATGGGCGAAAGGGAGAGCTAAGAGCTATAAGGGGCAACACAAACTGGCATCCCTTTCTCATTGGGAGTGCAAGGAGAAAACTAATTCTCATTTCACCAAATGTTGACTCGATCTACTACGGGAGGAATCTGTTTTCTAGATTGCGCTCCGGTAGTAGTAGTGTACACATTACACACACGCATACTGCCTGAATCTACTTTTACTGTCTCAGCTAATTCAAATTCCCTTTCGCTAGCCCCATTATATTTTACACTCAGGCTAAAAAGGTCCAAGAGACAATGAAGAATGGGAGGATGAAATGAAAGGAGGATATAAAGTAGCGATAACGTATGTGCCTCAACTCAATGATTGCGAGTATATTTGTGTGTGTGTACTCCACTTGTATTATTTTGTGCCCTTTGTATTATGTAAGACTTGGAAATCCTGGGTCTTAACCATCATCACACCCTTGTGCTCCTCTTCTTGAGAGTGAAAACTCACGCAAATTTGAAATGTGTGTGGAAATCATGTTCAAACCTCATCTTAGCTGATCCTGCTCCCTCCAACTTGAGAAGTGACAAGGACAAAACTAAAATGTAAAGCTACTTAACACAAAAATATATGTGTGTCGCAAGAAATTTTAAGCTGTGTGACGACAAGAGAGAAAAGAGGCTTTTAAAACTGGCTCACTCACATAACCCTACCCTGTTTAGCACTCTACGTGTACATTCATTAGGCTCGCTTAATACTGAGGTTTGTTTGTAGAAAAGCTGTTTACTTCTACTTACACTCATATCAGTCCTTTCCAAAGGCTATACGCATTAAGTTCCGTTTCCAAAATCTGGAACCAGGCAAGTGGAGAAGGAGGAAATGAAAGATGAAGTGATGCCGGATAGCTTACTCCATAGTATTAATATAAGGAGCCCTCATGGAACTTATATAATATGCAAGCAAGAATGGTTTTTAGGTGTGTTTGGTTTCGGTCTACAGATCAGTTTTAACTTTGTTCTTTACATTTTACATGACGCAGAGATAGGTCCATAACATGTGTATTGATTCAATATACTTGGTATGTATATTATTACCCAGTCTACAAAAGCTGACAGTGTCTACTACTACTACTACATACTACAAACATGGCATTGCAGAAGCTCCAGAGGGGACTGACTTGAATTCATATTTACGTTGCGGTTTTGCGGTCTCTTTGTAATCAGTGTGCAAAGGAGCACACTGCTGAGCTGACTCGTCGACTCTGGAGAAACCACTATCTTTTTTGTAGCAACACAAGCAGCGATTTGCTTGCTTGCTTTCCAATGAGATCAAGTACTCTTCATGAACCGTGTTGCTGCAATATTAAAGCATTTCCCAATTTTCCAAGCTTTCATCCGATTTTGTACAAAAAGCAAAATCTTCAAGGAGCTCCACAATCAGTTATTGCGACCCATTCTAGAGCTCTCGCTCCTCATTCTACATTCTCAAGGAAGGCTTGATTGCTTCCCGATTCATCGTTCAGTCCATAATGATATACTGCATGAAAATTATGATAATCTGGGATGCAGGAAATGAAGAGATAGCCAAAAAAAAGAAGAAGCTTCGCTTTTTTTGAAGCCGACGACGCGGTA